>PVIC010001132.1:0-97741 GCA_004025085.1 Thryonomys swinderianus
ATGAGGGGAAGGAATAAATATGATACAGAAAGAAAATAAAAGAGCATGTATAAGGGGGGAGGAGGGGGGAGTGGGTAGGGATATGGGTAAAAATGAGAATTAACTTGTGGCATATACTGGTACAAATCTCCCAATGTTATATGTGATTTTGAGATGTATATAAATTGTACCAATAAAGAATTCAATTAAAAAAAAAAGAGCAGCCATGTTATCTGCATACTAAGCCTTCACCTGTCAGGCCACATCCTCACAAAATAAGCACGGCATACATTTGAGCTTTCAGATTTACTCAAGAACACCACAGATGAACACTTTTTAAAATAATAGAACAAATGTAGCTATGGTATGCGAGAAAAAGCTTGTATGATTTGAAAAAAAAAAAACTAGATTTTGGAAAAAATCTTTACCTAAGACTAAAGAAGTCTCATAGTCTCATTTTCCTCTACTTCCAGAAGTGGAAAAGTTCAAAGTCCTGAATGAACAGACTAGAAGCAATGAGGGACACATCGTAGAGTGGGAAAAGATGACAGTTGAATATTCTGTTAGCTTACCCTTTCTGTAACCAGAGAGTATCACCCTATAAAGAGAACACTGAGTTGGTCCTCAATCCATGATTACTCAGCTCTTGGGCCTCTGGCAAAGAAGCCATCATGGCAGGAGGATGTGGGGGAGAAAATCCACTCATCTCACAGTACAGTAACAAAAGAGAAAAGGAAGAAGAGACCACGATCACACAGTCCCCTTCAATGCCAATATTCATAGTGACCCAAAGATTTTCCACCACCACAAACCAGCACCACCATGTTGGGAAACAAGCTTTTGGTTAACACTTAAGAGCCAAGTCTTTCCTCTTTAGATCTCCCTGTGAAGACTGATATTATGGTAAAAACTAAGCCTGTTCAAAGCTCACAGCTGATATAGGTGGTCCTAATATGAACACAAATAGAGGCAACACTTTCTGGAATGTTCCATTTGCTGAATTTCTTTGTTTTTGCTAGATTCCCTATGATGTGGTATGATCACAGGGTCACAAAGCTCCAGACTTTTTTTGTTTAGTGTGGTGAGGCACCCAAATGGTCAGGAAAGTCTTTATTGTGAATATGATCTGAAAAATCGAGCCCCCCTCATGTGTGATCTGAATGCAGTCAGCAAGAGAAGGTGCTAGAGACCTGGCATCAGTTGGTAATTAGAGGGAGCACCTCAGGAGAACTGGGCCCAAACCAGGATAGCAGCTAGTTCTGCAAGACCAGATTTTTACCTCCAGGCAGTCACCTTCTCCCTTGTAGACAGTGTTTTCAGCACTTACCCTGGTCTCTGTCACCTCCTCTTCCACCCTCCACATGTCTCCAACCATTTCTCATTTTTACTCTGCAGATAGATGCAACCTTTAGAGCAAGGTATGGTAGGGAGCATCCCTGGATTCGCCATCTTTGAGTTCACAACTTCAACCAAGAGTCCTTATGATCAGCAGCATTTTTAAAACCTTGGAAAAGGAGAGCTCAATTTAAACAAGTACTCTTTTGTTTGACTGAAAACAAAGGAGAGTAAATTATTTTGATGGATCCCAGAGCTGGAGGAAGTGGGGTTTATCAATAGAAAAGTGGGTAACCCTGACATGACTGTGAGCCAACAGCCACTTTAGTTTGAGCATATAAATCTCTCCATATTTATAATTATTTTGTTTAAAATAACCACAGTTCAAAGTACTTGTTCAAGTAAAAATTTCTTAGATTTTGTTCATTTTATTTAATTGTGATTGATAAATACAATTGTCTATATGTAAGTTCCATAATGGGATGCTTTGATATATGTGTATATTGTGAAGCAATTGCCAAAATCAAGTTAGTTAACATAGTCATCATTTCATTCCTCTTTTTACTTTTTGTTTTCTCTTTCTTTTTCTATGGTGAGAACTATTTTTTTTTTTTTTTGCGGTACCGTGGATCGAACTCAGGTCCTTCTGCTTCCAAGGTAGGTGCGGTACCACTTGAGCCAAATCCCCAGCCTCCTATGGTGAGAACTTTTAAGAGCTCCTCTCCTAGTAAACTTCAAGTGCACAACACAGTGCTAACTACTGTCAATGGAATGTCTGCCAGTTCTCCAGAACTTACCCATTTTTTAAGCCAAACTGTACCCCTTGAATAACATCTCCCCATTTCCATGGCCTCCCTTCCCCTAGCATACACCATTTTATCTTCTGTTTCTGTGAGTTCGATGTTTTTAGATTCCACACAAAAGTGACAGCCCACAGTACTTGTCTTTTCCTTCCTACTGAATATGTAGGAGGTTGAGTCAGGAGGATCACAAATTTTATCTAGTCTAGTCAACTGAATGAGACTGTCTCAGAATTGAAAAAGTAAGAATGTTGGGGTTGTTTCAAAGCAACATCCTGGGTTCATTCACAAGTATTTCCCAAGACAAATGCCACAAAATACATAACAGCACAATGCTGTGTCATATTGAAGTAGGTTCTTACTACATAAACATGTTCTATTTTTGCAAGGAGAAAAAGAATCACAAGGAGATGTTACAGTTCAGAATAAGTGGTTGGTGGACACAGTATAAAGCTAATGAAGATAGGAGCAAGTAGTTTTAGAATTCTTTTATCTGAAAATTTTATTCATCCTTTGTCTCTTCTCTCATGGTCTTGCTCTCCGATGAGAACATTCTCATCGTGGCTTCTTTGTTTGTCATGTTATGGTTCCGGTTAAAATTGTTGCATATTTCCCTGTACATGATGTGGGTATTTCTGGACTGGGGGATGGGAGTGGGGAAATAAGGAAACAGAATCTTTCAAGTAGAAAGAGACAATAACATAATAAGCCAGCGGCTTATAATCAGTAGTGTTCATACTTTATTGTCTGATTTACTTATTGTTTATTTTATCATCTGATCCCCTAGGTCTGGGTGGGGCTATCTTCAGGTGATCACAATGGCGACCAAACTCCGACAGTTGGTGTTGGGGGTCAGTAGTGCTCAGCTCGAGCTGTCCACAGAAGTCATCTGTGAAGTTTTCAAGTCCTGCAGCCTAAACCTCACCGAAAGATGCAATTTAGTTAGTTTGGGTGGATGTGGGTCTCAGTACCTTTTAAAGTTACCAGGAGGGTCTAAGGTTCAGCCAAAATTTAAAATGGCTGGTGAGTGTTTTGCTGTCCCAAACTAAGCTGGACAGAATGACAGGTGGAGAGGAGGAAACGTGACCCTCCATGAGGTCCACAAATAGTTGGATTCACTTATTAAAGTCAAACTGTCTTTTGAAAACACTCTCCCTCCTCAGGGCACATGGCATATTTACGACTCCTTCTGTTCGCTGTCAGGCCTGAGACATGGCTGAGTGCTAGGGAATGGCAGCTATGCTCTCTCTGGGTGGGTAAAATGATTCTGAAATATAATTTTCAGAATACAATACACCAGAATGCATTACATACGGATAAATTAGTAGTAGTAGTCATAACAATAATGAGGATTCAGAAAGCACTTGCTAAAAATGATTTGACTTTCAAAGAGGCAAAAATAGTTTAATTGAAGGGTATATTACTCTCCAGTGCAGAGATCTGCTCACGCAGCTTATACTGATGATCACACTCATCCAGAACTCTTACTCAGTAGGCCTGGTAATCAAATGCCACATTTAAAGAATGACTCAGATAGTGGCCCATGTAAAGTCGGGCAACATTCTCTTTCCATAAGTTATTCACCTGAATTGAAATGCTAAATAACTAACATTAAGCCATTTTAAAATTGTCTAAATGTGAGTCAAGAGAGTTTGTCTTTGTCCTTTCTGCTCCTGAAAGTTTCAAGACAGCAGAGCACAATCATGGTCTTTAAAGGTAAATCCACTGTGCTACTTGGGCTTCCTAGAATGCAAATGACAATCAAGATGTCTTACGTGATGAGGATAAGGAGGGAACAGAACTTCAGGTGTTTCTGTGATAGTCAGGCAAGAAGTCAGCTAGCAAGGCTTCAACACCGACCCGTGGGAAGCAGAAGGAGGAGGTGCTGTCAAGAGAGAAAGGAGAGTGGAGCTGTCCCTGCAAGGTCAGCTGGATTTGGGCCTAGACAGTCACTAGGGACCTGAGGCACCCTAGAGATTGGGTCACCTGCTCAGTTCATTCTGACTGTGATCATGTGCTCAAAGCCCTAGCCTGCAGAACGGGCTCTTTCATCCCATCTTTAGTAAAGGGTGGAGAGGGCACTGTCTATGTGGGAGATAAATGCTGTGGCAGTGGAAAAGCCATGCCAGGATGAGGCAGCTTCAGAAACCAGCTTTGACCATCATCTCTCCCTTTCTCCTGGGTCTGTGTTTGTTACCAATTGCGAGTGATTTGCTGAACCAACCAAGAAAAAACTAGTCTGATTGCTCGGCTACATGTTACTGCTGGCCACCGGATGCTATGAATTACCTGTCAGCCCACAGATGGGCTACCTGATTTAATTTTGTGGCTGTGCCCACACAAAGAATAGGTCAGCCATGAATTGAGAAAGTCACACAGGAGAAGCTGGGTACAGCAAATACCATGTTTGACATGCCTTTAAGCCATCAATGCGCTCTTGCTAATCCTACAGTGGCTATTCCTTGCTTAAGGAAAATGAGCCTGAAATTTTGTCACTTGGTCATTGTCATACAAATATTGTAGAGTGTACTTATAGGCAACTCAATGACCGTATAGTTTACTATGCTCCCACTATATGTATGTCAGATATATTTAGCTATCTCTCCTTCTAGGGGTATATAGAATTTATAGATAATAGCCTGTTTTGATAAGGGCCATGATGAGCAAAACAACATGTGATTAAATGAAACTCAAAAGTAAAGGATACAGTCAAGAGATACCATAGGGTGAAAATATATGAAGCTCATCTAATGCAGTATATGGTTCTGTAGTAAACTACTTTTAATAAGTAGAAGAACACTGCAAGTAACAATAAAAATACAAATATAGTAGAATAAGTGTGTAAGCCAGGAACTGTCATTTATCATCATTATCAAGTATCATGCACTGTACATCACTGAGATGGGCTATATTTACTTGTGACTGGCAAAGCATAGAGCTGTCACACTCCTGCCCCCACAGTTTTGTGAGGAATGAACTGTACAGCAGAGACTATGATGTCACTGGATGAGTGGAATTGTAATGTTACAAGGCCACAGTCAGTGTGTAGGTGATCTGTCTTTGGAAATCTGTACACAGTAGGTATGTGACTGTTAGCAAAAGTGCTCTCTGTACTGGATGTGTTTAAAGCTTTTTGTTGTTGCCCATGGCTACTGCTGCCTCAGTCACCTGATTGGCTGTCCTTTTATGTAAAATGTTCATAGTTTCTTTCTTAGCAAATGATTTTTCCCCATATTTGTAGTGCAAAAACTGGAGATGATATGGTAGGTCCAGTTTGTCATTATTGACCTCTTGGCAAAGGGTACCCTTGGTCCTGCTCATCAGCCAATCAAATGTTCCGCTTTAAGTCAGATGTTTTCCCTTGATCCAGTCAGTCGTATCCAGTCATGTGCAGTTAGGATTTCTGTTAACTGGACCCATGTACTCAAAAGGGCTTGACAGTCATTGGTGTTATTAGTGAGCAGTAAGATTTACCAAATCAAAACTTAGAAAAAGCTTTGGGACAAAGTATTAGTTCACAAAATCTCAAGAAAACAAGAAGAAAAACAGGCTTGAATAATACACTATCAGAAACAGAGTAGTCTGAAAAATTATGAAAAACTGAGGGTTGTTCTAGAAAATTCTCACTGCTTCCAAGCTTGCTGTCCAGGTCACTTGGTCCTAACTCCAGAAATACTAATTCCATCTCCCTAACAGACTAGACACCTCCATTGCAGGTCTACCTGATGACTGGTCCTCCCCAGTAGCACCTGCTGTTTCCAAAGAGTTCTCCCCCACTTCCGAGTCTCACAAGAGGACATAGACAATGCTCTGATATTTGTGTCTCCCTAATACTAATCCTACCATGATGGTATTAGGAGGTGGGACCCTTGGGAGGTAGAGTATAAGTGTGTAGCTCTTCCTCAGAAATGGGATTTCTGCCCTCAGAAGAAGGGCTCAGAGATCAGCTAGTGATGGGAAGACTCAGGGAGAAGTTGGCTCTGTAAGCTAGGAGGTGACACTAACCAAGACTGACTGACACTCTGGCCTTAGGTTTCTAACCTGCAGAAGAGTGTCAAATGACGTTCGGTGTTTAATCCAGCCAGCTCGTGATAGTCTATTTTTTCCTTTTACTGACTTAATCAGTATATTTTAGTAATACATTATGACTGCATTCAACAGTGAGAATTTGTACCTGTATGTGATGTAACTTGATTCTCACATTTTTTAGTTTTTTATCTTTATTGGTATATTGTATATACACATCATGATCACACTCAATATTGGGAATTTGTACCGGTATATGACATGATTTAATTCTCATTTTCCCATCCCCCTACCCACCCCACAACCCCCAGTACATAAGCCTTGTTTCCCTTTTTTAAGTCCCCAACCCCTATATATGTAAGCTTTGTTTCTTTTTTTGTTTTTAATCATCATTTTTTTATTTGCCTTCTTTGCTTTCCCCTGCCCCTCTTTCCCTTTCCCTTTAACACTTTCTTCCTGTTTCATAATACCTATCATACATTCTGGAAGTCATTTATACCTACAGTTACTCATACTGGAGAAAATATACAGTACTTACACATCTGTGTCTATGGCATTCTATTAGAGGAGGCTAAACTAAGAAAGTATTTATTGGCAGAAGATCATATTATCATTAGATCATATGTAAAAACCTAAACTACAAAGGATTTGGGGAAATGTCATTTGTTTTCTATCCCCCATGGTTTTATTTGTTTATTTATCTAGTCAGATAGTTACCCAGGATCAAATTCAGATCCTTGTGCTTGCAAGACAGATGCTAGAACCATTGAGCTAAATCCCCAGCCCTTTATGCTGTTAGAATCAAGCTAGGTAATGGTCCTTTGAAAAAATTTTAAAAAGCCAAAATAGTGTGCCACAGAGGAATGTTGAGATTTCCACATTCCATGTCTTCCATTCAGTCTTTAGAAAGCCCTGTGCAGAAGGCCTCACTGGCTACACAGTGTCCTTATTTGGATACTATTCAGGGAAGTCTTCTCTTATGGAGTCCTTCTAAAAAACGTGGGCTCTTTCCATCAGCCAAGTCAAACTTCTAGTTCACTTCTTCCTCTTTTCATGCCTTTGCTGGAATCCTTCTTCTGTTCTCGGGACACTTTCCCACTCTCCAGGAACAAATACGTGTACCACCTCTTTATTTCAAGAGCCAGTTTATTCCTCCCTCGTTTCCCGCGCTGCCTTCCCTATCGTCCTGTACACGCCTCTTCAGTCCAAGCCCTCCCTCTTGGCTCTCAATGAGTCATCTTGGATCTACGTGAATTCACTCTTTCATTCCTACACCTGGTACACTCTCACCAGGTGTCCCATCTCAGTGACGAAGAAGGTGAACACAACTGAAGACCCTGTGGCATTTGCGCAACAGATGCCTACCGTATAACGACTTCACATTATATAAGAGGAAGAGGAATCTCCTTCTCAGAGTGCACAGAAAATCAGAATACTTAATAGGATATCAAATCATTCAGTGCAAATTGAAATTATCCATGCATCCTCTAAACCTGAAATACGCAAATGCACAGTAAACTGACCTGCCTGTTGGCAAGTTCCTGACATTTAGGGACTTATCCGTACAAGGTAAGAAACATGTCTGGAGACCAGAGCAGGACTTGGGGCAGGCGCGGGACTTGGGTATTGGTAAACCTGTGAGGATCTGAGAAAAAGTCTCATTTCTCACAATATGATTGACCCATCCACCACAATATGAGCGAGAGATACCAGTTTGTTCATTTCTCCCGTCAAACTCTTACCAGGATTTCTGATAGCAGAAGAGACACGTATGTGGATAAATTCAGGAAAGAACAATAAGGACATAGACTGTACCTGTTGCTGTATTCTATCCGCAGCACCCAGAAAACATATACTGGGTGATCAGTAAATACTGACTAGATTGTGAACATAAAACATGCTGTTTCCCCCCAGAAACTGGAAAATGCTCTCCACAAAAGACGCCCAGTGGTAGAGAGCCAACCAATCCGATCCAGTCGGGCGGCGCAGCGCCCATGAATATGCATCCTCACCGCCCTCTGCGAACCGCCCCTGTTCCCACCCCACCGTCTCCAGGCCAGGCGCACCTGCCACCCTGGACGCCCGCGGCTGCTGCCACGTCTGCCTGTGTAATGCCATTGTCAACCTGCCTGCCTGGCACGTGCGCCCCTCTCCCTCGCTGGAGGAAGGATGTTTAATTATTTTTAATCAGTGGACATGGCATCTTGCTAGACAGCGACACTGGGGGGAGGGCACCATCTGCCTTCCCCCGGCGCCAGCTGCCCGGGTAGATGTGGACGGGCGCCTCAGGACGCGGCCCTCCCGCCGGGCGCCGGGCGCAGTCTCCACCCCGACGCTGCCACTCGGGCCTCTTCCCTGCCGTGGCTCGCGCTCAGCCTGTCCCCCTCTCGGGGAGGTGCAGCCCGGCTCCCCAAGTATTTCGCACAAAACCCGGGGCCTGCCGGTAATAATAGGGTGTCCGCATGTAAACGTCACCGAAACCCAAGAGGCCGCCCATCTCTCGGGCACCATGAGCCCCCTGAGGGGCCCGCCGACTCCGGCCCCGACCCGGGCCCTGGCTTCGCGGCGGGCGGCCCCACGGGGGAGCAGGGGTTTCAGGAGTGGGAAGCGAGCGGGGGAGCGGCGCCCGGAAGCGCGAGGCCGCAGACCGCCCCCTGCTCCGCTGCCTAACTCCGCGCCGTCACCCGAGACCCCGAGTTCTGCTCACCCCCACCCTGCCCTTCCACCTCGCGAACAGCCAAATTTTTAAGCAGCTTCGATCTAGGCTTTATTTTCATGCAAAGTGAAAGAGACCGGCCGCCGGCGCCGGCTGGAGCGCAGATAAAAGCCCAGCTGCGCCTTCTCCGAGTCTCCGTCTCCTCCAGCGGGAAAGCAAACCGGTTTTGTGCCTGAGGGAAATTAGGGAGCCTCGTACTTTCATCCAGCGCGGGACAAAGGGGAGGTCAGGCGCTGCCTCTGCCGGGAGGGGCCGTGTGAGATGTGATTAACCCGGGAAGGAGCCAGACAGAGCCCTGCTGGGGCCGCTGGGGCCCTGCGCGCTTCCCAGGGTCAGGAGCAGGAGGAAGAGAAAACAAAAGCATTCAATAAATATTTTCCCACTTAACCCATGTGCTAATACAGACTTTCACAGCCTCCCTGGCACTGACGGAATCGATAATGCAAGCATTAGCCTGAATAATGAAGGAAGCGGCGGACACGTGTGGCATTCCCCGCAACTGTGAGAAGGGGTGGGGGGAGGCGGCTTCCAGGAGAAGGTGGTCGCGTCCCGCCCAGTTCCAGCCGCAGCGCAGCTAAACCCGCCGGGTCCCATCAGATAAGCTCCCTTAATGTTGTATCTCAAGCTAAATACAAACCACCGGTGCCTGTAGAATTAAAGTCATCAATAGCCGAGTTCTGCGTTTACCGGAAGACACACCGAAAAAAATCCCTACTGATAACCCATCATGTAGGCGTTCTCTGTCCCTTTTCAGACAGCCTCTCTGTTAGAGCTCTGTGTGGTAAATGGAGCTTCAAGTACATTCGTCTCTTTGTCTAAATAAGTAATGCCAATTTGCAAATAGTATGCTTGAGCTGTATTCGTTATTGTCTTTCGTTTCCAACCAGCCGGCCCTCCCCTGCCCCCTGCTTGGACAACTTCTCTCTGCTTAGAGATATATGCTGAAAACAGATACTGTTTGAAATTGACTAGAGATGTATTAAATAATTGGGAGAGAAATTCCAGCAAAAATAGAGCCAATTATCAAAAGATTAACACTTTTCTTTGTTCTGTGAAGGGGGAAAAAGGCAGGGAGGGGAAGCAATTTTCAAGACAGGCAATGATGCTTTAAAAGGATTGTTCATAGGTGAACTATTTAATCCTTTGTGACTAAGGGAATCTTTGTGTGTTCTACAGAGAGGGGAAGCAGCAAAGGAGAAAATGGACGATATGGAAAAGTAAAAGTATGGTATGTGGCACGCTGAGAACGCAGAGGTTAGAAGGCCTGTTGGTGGCTGATACTCGCATCCAGTCTTGACTAGGCTCCTATAGGAAGAATCGGCAGGTATTTTCTCAAATATCCCTGAAGGATTAACATAATCAGCTATCGAGTGCCACTGCAGCTACTTCACAAAAATGTAGTTAAGGTGGCACTTATCTGGCAGTGGGAAATTCGACTCTGAGAGAAGGCACTTCATATATTAAGGCTTTAAATAGTTTTTTAGGGGCCTCTTCACTAAGCAAGAGCTGCTCAGGAGGGGGCTGGCATCCACAGGGCCACTCAGCCTAGCTTAGGCAGAGCAAGTGGCACCTGGCGCAGGCGGGTCTACTTGTGCTGAGCAGGGCTGACATTAGGGCAAAACAGCGCTCAGCCCTGAGCTGGTTCCCACTTGATTCCCTGAGGGAGGAGTGGTTGAAATGTGCAGAGGGAACTTCCAGAAAAACCAGCTCGAATGAGATTACTTTAGTTAGAGGGCAGCTAAGAGTCGCTAATATTGACCTTGCAAATGGAGAAGTGGTCATGTGCCCAGGGAAACGTTTCCAGAAGAGCTGAGCCTAAGCCAGATTGCTCCTGTTCAATACCCTCTTTTTCTGTATGACTCAGCGGAGCTCCCTCCACACAGAGACTCTCAGGGTCTCTGGTAATAGCTCGAGTTCTCTCGGGCAGGTGAATCAATTGTGTTAGTAGAGGAGACTGGAAGAGCCAGTCCTTGCAAGACGGGCAATCCAGTCTCTGACTGGTGAGTAGCCCGACACGGGAACAGAGACAGGAAAATTGGAGGTTCAGTTGAGCTGGGTCAATCTGGAGTGGAGCAAGAGATGCCCTCGGGACCAAAGATTTGTACTTGTACCAGCTTTAAAAGTTTGACTACTTTCCCTCTACTCATTTTATGAGCAATATATATTCTGAGTGATCATCATACATATTCTGTAATTTTTCACTTAGAAAAATAGCTTTTGCATTTCATACAGCTTCTAATTCCAAAATTAAATCGACACCTAGCAGTGAATGTAGAAATATATACCCCTTTTGGAGACATACTTAGGGCTGGTATTGATTTATGCTATATCACGATTTTAGTCTTATGGGATAATCACCTCGTCAGGACTGTATTTATTGTTGTGGCTACTAAATCACATTAATTCCTTGGCGATTACACCGAGGAACAGCATTCACAAGCAGCAGCAGTGACAGAATTCAGTTTTCCTCCCTAAATAAACCCAACGCAAAGAGAGCCATGTCCTAGTTTCTCAATGGCATTCTGACTTTTTTTTTCTTTTGCATATCTTACTGAGCATTAAAGTTGCAGCTTTTCCTCTGCCACAGAGCTGAACTCTGGTGGGAAATCCTCTGGCGGGAGGAGAAGCAGGATCCTTGTGGACACAAGTGCTAATAGCAACACAGTACAGAAGCAAATCACCCATCAAATGGGACAATTTAGTGTCATAGAAGTTTTTCAGGAAGAAAAAGGAGGAAACAAATAATCTGATACTGGCTGCCCTTAATTAGGTGGCTTTCTGTGGATTTGTGTAGGACTGTAGAGTCTCCCCAAGACCCAGGGAGTTTGGAATAACTTGATGTAGATCCGGCTTGCTTTGAAACTCCCATGGTGTTTAGCAGCACAAAAGGGATGAGATCAAGGACTGGACATCGCGAGGGTTTTTAAAGTGGGCTATGGGTGGATACGATCGTTTCAAGAATGTACATGAAGCCCACTCCACATTCACCCCGAATGAAAGTTGATGTCACAGCTTAGTGGATCCAGGACAGGCAAGCGGGTGGTCTTGTGGGCCTGGCACATGTGGGTACCTAAAGAAGACGCACCTCCTCCAGGAGCAGGTGTCCCATTGCTTCAGCAACGATCCAGCCCTTTCCTCTTCAGAAAGAATCATGTTCCACAGAACATGAGATCCCAAGAAGAAATATGCCAGTAAAGCTTACTGATTCCCTTGGATCTTTTGAAAAGATTGTGCTTGCTCTGTATTTTTAATAAGGGGTCAGATAGGATTTCATCCAAACTGGCTCTCTCTTCTTTCTCCCTTACATATTGATTCCAGCCATTAATTTGGGACAGGCTTTTAAGCTTGATTGAAGTGCTGTCTGTGACTAAAAGACTTCTTTATGTGCCTCTCCTGTCCTTCCTTTTTATGAATGCCAAATACTTTTCATCTACAACCCACACCTTAGCAGAAGTCCCCAGGCTAATGAAGAGAGAGAGAATAATGAGGAACAGGAAGGAGCTACAAAGTTGCTCTGGACTCTGTGGCTGGCTTATTCTGGACCAGCGAGCCAGATCCCATTTAATGATGCACTCGGGTTTGACTCAACTAGAAATGATACTAAGTAAGTTTTCATATGTAGATACCGCTCCGTAGCAAGGTAGTGAAACAGTCACAGGAATGAAAAGAGAATGCTTTTACTGACCCATTATGAACTTTGTAAAAGAGACGCTGAATAGGTAGTACCCCGTGCAGCCAGATCCAGTTTAATTGGTTCCTGTTTGGTACTTTTTCTTTGCTTTTCTTTTTAAAAAGAACCATAGGAAACTTGAACCATGGGAAGACATGTTCTCTTTCTGCTTTCCGAAATATGGAGGAAAGGAGCAGCACTGTTCTGACTGGAAGAGCCTTGCATTTTCCTAAGTGCACCTACCTTAAGAATATACTGCTGTGCCTTCTATATCTTGTAACAGGCTCACTCCCTGCTCCCCGCCTTCCCAGGGCTGTGCCCAGACACACCCTCCGAGTCACTTCTCCTGAGCCCTGCCCACCCTTTCAGGATTTCCACACACATTTCTACAGAGTGACCTCAATCTAAGAGCCTTTCTTTCCTCTTTAGTTTTATAATAGATGTGTTACTGAGCTGTCGAAACAGAAAAGCCCTAAAACAGACTTCCCCACCAGCCGGCCTCCCGGATTTGCTGTAGCTTTTTATATTATTCTCACCTAGAGAAGCATATTAGAGCGCATCTTAGAATCAGTTTTTCCATGTGTTTCCTCATCTGCTTCAAAACCCCTTTTAAACTGTTGACTTCAGAGACAGTGGAAGGTGGCTTTCATGACTTTCTCCCCTTCCTTGTCTCCCCAGTCCCTTCCCCATCAAAAGCTTAACCTTTCCTTCGCTTAAGCCAGTATTTCCCAGTCTCTCGAGGGCAGTAACTGTGCTTCCCTTAGTAATATTCCCCGCCCTGTGGTCACAGCAGATCGGAACGCAATGCTTTGGCACACCGTCTCTCTTCGTCTTTCTCTCACCTAGTTTTACATTTTCCCCCACCTGTTTTTCTTAGTTCTCAAGTTCAGGAATTGCATGAAACTTTCACTCAAGCTGTTCAAGTGTAGATTCCTTCAGTCTGCCAAAAGGCCCTCTCTGGGTGGGTTTTCCCCAAGTCCCCTAGTACTTTTGCTAACGAAACTGCTGAACAGGAGCTAATTTATCACTCTGTTATCACTATCTCAGGGCATGAGAGAGCTATACCAGCGATGAATTATGGAGGCATCCCGTGTCCCACGCATCCTGTATGTCAAGGTAAGCAAGTGTGCTTTGTGTTAACTGTCAGCTTTCGGAGCAGCTGACATTTGTTATTTTAATTAATAGTTTACTCTGCTGAAATCAGCGTCTGTGAGAAGCTGTGACTTTTTATTAAATCTTCACTACAGCATTGTTTTCCCCAGATTGGGAGGCAAAAGCTCATTTTCAAAACTGCTTCCTCCTGCAAGGTCACTGTCAACAGCTTGTGTGCACATGGCAGGCCAACATCTGCTTCTGTGCCTCAGATATAAGTAAAATTTGCTTTATTTTGAAATTTAAATTTACTTTTACTCAGGGAAAAATGATGAGTCAGTCATTAGAGAGCCATTAAGTAATGTTGATTAGGAGAGACTTTTTAACCAGTCATTTTGTCTCCCAACCAACACTGAAATTTCTCTGAACTCAGCAATCTGCCTCCACTTCATGGGGAACTGTGGTCACTGGCACATCTGGATCTGGACCAACTTGTCTTTTCATTAATGCAAATCATTATTATGTAATTACTCAGGCTGCAATGTAGAGATCATTGATTTCTTTTGCCCAGTAGCAGTATTTTTAAGTCACTGATGACAAAGGGAACTTTCAGGACAATCCAAACTCTACAAATTAGCTCCAGTTCAAGAAAGGCAAACTTACTTAAACGGTCCAATGCTAAATTTAGTTCTGAGATTTTTTTTTCTTTGCTTGGAATAAATTAACCCAGGGTAGTTTGTTCCTTCGTGGTGTTTTAATTACTTTGGGTAATGCATTACACTCATCACATTTCTAAGATGATAACTCTTTAACACTCTTACCCAAAATGGACCTGCGTTCTTCCCCTACCCAGGTTCCCGGATCATGTCCCAACTCTTACGAGAACCCATCACTCTTCTGAGAATAAACAGTAAGTCCTCTGGAGAAAGACGCTGTCTCATAAGAGTGGTCATGGTCGTGTATTTTTTTTTTTGATGTTTTTGAATCTTGTTTCTTTAAAGCTGAAGATGTCCCCACACATTGCCTTTCAGATAGCAGGTTCTTGTCTCAACAGATCCCCATCTCTTGGAGCCCTGATGGCTGTTTTTTATGTTTTCTTAATTGGTCAATTGATTGCTCCCAATTCTTTACCCCTTCCTGGGCCTCCTTATGGCAGGAGCTCTTTTTCCCTCAAATCACCCTTTCACTTCAGTGTTACGATTCATTTTCGACAAATGATGTAAAAGTGAAAGTGACGATAAGCCAGTTCCAAACCAGGGCGTTGCATATCCCACTGTGCTTCTGGTCCCCTCTGGTACTTCTACTGCGGCTCTGATATTCATGTCAAGTCAGGGCCTCAGTGTCAATTGGATTAAAGATGCCGGAGCAGCGTTATTGCACACGGGCACAGCCAAGGTCCGTCAAATTCTGGGCAACTCAAAGTAATGGCAATAGTGACAGAAACTACAAAACAAGATTATTGTTTTGAACCACCAAGTTTGGGGGTAATTTTTTTTTTGCAGAGATAGCAGAATGTTACATACATGTACTTTTTTCTTTTCATAGCTTTATCGTGCTACTACAAATGACATAGATTTAAAGTAAATAACTGATAAATTTTAACAGATGAATGTACTCATCAAATCGTCTTCACAATCAGGAAAATGAGCATATTCATCACTGCCAGGCATTTCTTCCCAACCTTTTACTATGGTTCAGATGTGCTGTGTGGCCAAAGGTTCATGTGTTGGAAACTTGGTCCAAAAATGACAGTGTTGGGTGTTGATAGGACCTTTAAAAGGTGAGACAATACAACTAGGAAGAGACCACTAGGGACGGGACCCCTAGCAGCACCAATGTTATCTAGTTCCTGAAGAGATGGTTGTTATGGAAGAGCAAGTCTGACCCCTGAAGTTCTCAGGCGGCCCATCCTACCATGTGGTCACTCACACATGCCCCCCACCACCACCGTGACATCATCTTCCACAAGAGCCCTCACTAGTGTCAGCATCATACTCTCGAACCTCCATAAATGTGACCTAAAACATATTTCTTTTCTTTACAAATTACATAGCCTTCACTAATATGTTCTAACATTGGAAAATAGATCAATACACTTTTTTAATTTCCTGCCTTTTTTCCTTTCCATGACATCAGTTCCCAGGCAATGTGTACTCTAGAATACATTTTGTATTTGTTGATTCATTTCAGCCCACATCTAACAGTCCTCATGTGAACTAGTTTTTATTACCCCTGGTCTCATGGGGTAACTACTAAATTCAGATTTAGTAGTTACTTTCTGGAAAGTCCATGGAAACCACTGCCCAACAAATCTATGATAGGAAAAAAAAAGACTTGACCCAAGAGCATGGATTTTGTAATCACACAACCTTATTTTGGATTTTAGCTGATAGTTAAACTTATCCTTCGGGGCTACTCTGAGAATTAAGGAGATAATGTACAAAAAGTTTTTAGCATAGAAACTGGCATATAGCGTAGTCTCAATAAATGACAGCTGCAATTATCAGCTGCATAGCCTCAGAATAGCTGCTAGCTATCGCTAGTAGGCAAGTGTCAGGCATTTGACCGTCTGGCACATAGTAGCCATTCAGTAAAAGCTGTTTAAAAGGCTAAATGAAAAGGTTCATGTTAACTTTTATTTCTTTGTCTGAAAGAGTGGCACTCGTTTTGTAAAATATACTCATGAGTATATAAAATACTCATAATTTGAGTGTGTCTCTTTTAGACAAGCTTATTCTACAGTTTTACATCTAATACACCTCACATTCCCAAAGCCGCCCTGAGCACTGCATAAAGAAGCAGCAGGGATTAACTTGGGGGAGCAGTCCCGGGTACTAGACCTCAGTTCTTCATTCTTCTTCAGTTTCATCTTCTTCAGGCAAATAAATAAGAAAAATACAAGACCATTTGTCTACTTCAGATCCCCCTTTCTCCAGGAAGCAAGTTGGGCCAAGACAGACTTTGGTCCTTATCCCTCCCTGGTTCTGCCCCTTTAACCCCAAAGGGTCCCCCTGCCCTCCCCTAAGTGTGTTCTCCTGACTCCTGTGAAATCTTCCTACGTGTCGTGTTATGACATTCTACACCACCAGGGGCTCGTGGCTACCTTCCTACCTGGGACCTATGGCTGTGGGTGGAATTAGTTTCAGACCCCAGTCAGTACCTTATACTGACTTTGACCGTTGGACTCTTCCTTGCCAGCTTTCAGATCCACAACCACAGGCAGGGCACAGATGCTTCTGTTTCTCTCTTTTCTCAGCCCTTTGCCCAGTAGGGGGCAATCTTTCTGGACAAAGGGGAGAGGTAGGTGCTGGCTCAGTCAAGGACATTACATTATTCACCACGTACACGCTGATCTCACTCAGGGTCTGCAAACCTGGGTTGTCACTCATTCCCAAGACCAGTCTCAAGCATGTTCCTTTCATTGCCAGCCCCTTCTCTGGCCATTTAGTAAGTGCTTTGTCCCTCATTTCTGTAACTACTTTTGAAACACTGGGGCTGGGATTCTGAAAATGATATCTCTCCTTGGGCAGCTGACACAGTTCTAGATTCCACCCACAGAAATTTCTAGAGAGATGTTGTTTGGGGCTGGACTCTTTCCTTCCAAAATTCATGTTAAATTATAAACTCAATCAAAATGTGAGCAGTTTTGAGGATGGTACCTATAAAAAAGCAATTAAAATGAGTTTACAATGACCCCTACCCCAAACTAGTGTCTTTATAAGAAAGAGAAATTTGGATACTGAGAGAGGTACCAAGGGCATACTCAAGGGCACAGAGGAAAGACATTTGACAAAGGTCTCAGAAGAAACCAAGTCTCTCTCCACTTTGATCTTGGGTTTCCGCCTGAGAAATGTGGGAAATAAATTTCAGTCACCAGGCCATAGTATATAGTTATGGAAGTTGTAGCAAGCCAACTCAGAGGGCATACAGAATCAGAAAGGGACTTCCTGCTTGTGTAGGAAGCCTCCCAATCACTTCCTATCTGTGTAGGAAGCCTCCCAATCACTTCCTGTCTGTGTAGGAAGCCTCCCAATCACTTCCTGTCTGTGTAGGAAGCCTCCCAATCAAGGGTGTCATCCAGTAATAGCAGTTGTCCACCTCCAGCTCCTTTACCAGCACTCTCAAGACCAACTTCATGATGCCTCTCACAGGGACCAGTAGTACTAAGTTCTTCCAGGATCAAGTCCTAGCCCACTCCTCTTCTGAGCTTCTGGTTTCTGACAACTCCAACAACTTCCTTTATTCCTTGTAGCCTCAGGCACCATGGCTTTGCTTGCAGTTATTATCTTTGTTCTTATACCCTTCAGTACTCCCAGCCCTTCCCCTCTCTCTTGGCCTTCCCTTTCCTGCTCTCCTCCACCCCTCCCCCTGCTGAGTCAGCACTGCTCTGAAGATATTGTCAAATGTTAAAGCTACTGAAGCCGAAATAAGGCCACTGAATCAAGGTACTCTTTTTACTGTGAGGAGGTCTGCATTAGTTTTCTATTGCTGCTGTAACAAATAGCACAAATGTAGTAGTTTATAACAGTGTTGGTTCATTATCTTTCAGCTCCTTAAAACAGAACTTTGATACAGTTTTCTGGGCTAAAATCTCGCTATTGGCAACTCAAACTGTTTCCTGAGGCTCCAGGGGTGATTTATTTTCTTGCTCTTCTTAACGACTAAAGACTCCCCCTTCCTCCATCATCAGAACCAGCACAGTGAAGTCTATCTTACATGCTGCCATTTCCGGGCTCTCAGCAGTTTGAAAAGGTTCTCTGTAAGGATTTGTGTGATTAGATTGGACCCTCTTTATCATCCAGGATAATCTTATTTTAAGAACCTCAATCTTAATCACATTATAAATCCCTTTTGCCATTTCAGGCAGTGTATTCTCAAATTCCTAGGATTATGGAGTGTACAATACTAAAAGCCATTTTTCTGTCTACCTAGCGTCATTCTAGCTTCTCCATCTTCTTTCTTATTTAACTTAACTCCCACCCCTTCTCACAACCCAGTGTTCTGTGCAAACAATGAGAAGCCCATGCATGTGCTCTGAAGGTGCCAGGGAAACAGGGAACTCCTACCATCCAGCTCCCCACAGCAGAGGAACAACAGACTATGTGGGTACTTGACACCAAGCTCTATTCCTCCCTGAGACTTTGTGTTCTTATCTATTAAATGGCAAGACTTGTACTCAAGATACATCCTAGCTTTAAAATATTAGGGTTTCTAAAAAAGGACTTACCCAAAGGGGGCAAATGAAGGGACAGAGCAGGTTGATGAATCCTGGGGCACTGACATGTGTACACTGATATCACATGAATATCAGTAACGTATTGGATGGGTCCCTGTCACCCCGGGCAGAGGACAAGAGCTCTCTTCTCACAGTGTTTCCCCTCCTGCTTTGAAAACAGCCAAAAACACCACTCAGGCAATTGCTGCAGGGAGGGTAAGTAGGCCCCTTTTCTCAGAAGGCTATTTTGCAGTTGCCACGTGCTATCGAAAGACTTCTAAGACACAATTCCCATTCTCAGGGTTCATGAATTCACGCGAAGACCCTCCTCAGAGGCCATTCTTACAAGGAAAGGTCTGAGGTAGAGTGCAGTATGGGAGAGTAAGCTAGTTAGCCAAATCACCACCCACTAAGGCTGCAGCAGTGGTGGTATGTGTGTGTGTGTGTGGGGTGTATGTGTGTGTGTGTGTCTGTGGGTGTGTGGGTGTGTGGGTGTGAGAAACAGCAATGAAAATGAAACTAATTCCATGTAGGATTTTTCATTCCAAAATTCAACCCCACTCTCTTTACCTTCTCTCAGTGCTTTGTGAATATTTCGTCTCTGAATAGTTGGAGCAACTTTCAGCCATGACATTTGGACAGGGTCATTCAGACGACAGCCAGTGTGACCCTCTGCCATTGGGTTTCCTGAGGGGAAGATGTGGCCTCAGAGCTCTCCGGAGCCACTCACGTATGCCACAAGCTACCTCAGCATAGTGTTTTGTATAGTTTATGCACCTCTATCCCTTGAGTGTTTGCTGATATGGAGGAATAAGTACTGGAAGAAGAAGTCATACATGCTCTTCTCTCTGATCTATGAGAGGTTTCACCCATAGTTTCTATTTTTCAGGGATTTGTACTTTTTAGTGTCAGGCTTCATTTCAGAGGGCACTGGGGTTGGCGCTTGTGATGATTTATTTGTGTGGAAGAAGAAGGTTATTGGTTTTTGTTCATTTATATGTAGGGCCCCTCACAGGGAAATATTTTTAGAAACATTTTTATATCTCTTCATATTTTTTTCAGTTGCAGTCAGTGTATTTTCTTGCTTTGGGGGTCGACTCCCTATGTCCCTTTGGTGTGCAAAGTTAGGAAAGAAATATTTAAACAATAGGAAACTTCATAATCCCTATGAAGACATGAGTTTTGTTGGTATCATCTGATTAATAATAGAAGGGTCCCGAGATTGCTTCAGAGGTACTATGGTTTCCATGGGTGTCAAGGCTGAAGCCTCACATAGAAAGGCTCCACGGGCCTCTGTGCTGTTCCACCATGTACATTCGTGGATGAACTGGATTGTTGACAGATCTGGTCTTCTTTCTGCCGCCGTCAGCTCTATTATCCTGCCTCGGGCTTGAACCTGCCGCAACTGAATCTTGTATTTGCTCTGCCTGAGGCCTTAACCTGCTGCTCTTGCCTTCATCCTTTATTTGTTCCTTCCATGTGCCACCTGCCAGTCTCATCTGACACCATATGAAGGCTTTCCTCCATGCCCGTATTCTACCGTTAGAATTAAGAAAAAAAAATCCCAGGTGGCTTTCTTTCACCTTGTGTGTGCTTGAATCTGCCCCTGCAGCTGTCAAGACGAGTTTTCTCGAGGCACATGAATTCTAAAGCCAATTTCCATTTGTTCTAAGAGAACAGACCCCACTACCAGGCATCAGAAAGACACACAAATGCTCTATGCACCCTTAAAAGAAAAATTAACAAACAGACATGGAGAGGTATCCAACACCAATGACACAGAAAGCCAAAGGCCCTAGTTGAATCTCTTTTTAAGCATGACTCAAAGCACAGCTTTTAATGAGGCCAACAAATACATCCTGCCAAATTTCTAAAGCCTTCCTGCCCCAACACACACAGGGGTGCCTCTTATCCTCATAGTATGTGGTGTAATCTGGTAGCCACTGCCCACACGAGGCTATGAGGTACTTCACATGCAGCCACCCAAGTTGACAGATGCTGTAATTGTAAAACACAGAACAGATTTCGAATAAATAATAGCCTAAGGATTTAGCTCAAGTGGTACTGTGCCTACCTTGGAAGCACCAGGACCAGAGTTCAATCCCCAGTACTACAAAAAAAAAAAACCTTGAATAAATAATAAGAAGATAAGTGAAATGTTTCCTATATTTTTCTGTGGATATATAGAAAAAGAAAATGTTTTTTCTATATTGGATCAAGTAGGATGTTTCTTTAAATTAATTTCACCTCTGTTTGTTTTTACTTTTTTCACTATGGCTAATTTCAAAATTTAAAATTACACAGATTGTATTGTATTTTTATTGGATGTTAATGTTCCAGAACTTGGTAAAGAAAGGATACTTGGGTTTGTGGATTTTTCTACTACTCTTGAAAGAAATTTTAAAACACTTCATGACACTTTTTATTGGCTAAACTTTTTTTCAAGGTATTTCTCATGACATTGGGTCACCAGAAGCGAAGTTTTATACAACTTAGATACGTATATTATAATGGAGTTAGTTAACCTCTTTCTAAAGGGCTCCTTTACTTTTTTATATAGTAGGTTTTCTTTAATAAAGACTTACTTCTTTTATTTATATGCTGCATTTTCATTCAATTGCTTTTAAATTCAATGTGTTTTGAGATTAGCTTAACGTTTATGAGGTGCCAATAGATTGTACAGGAATTTATAAAATAATCCATTTTCTACCCTCAAGGAGTGCATACTCCTAATGAACATAGACTGGCACTGCCAAACTTCCTCTGCTTATAAATTTTTAATACTGTCCAAGTTGTAAGTGTTAGAAAGAAAAGGGTGTGGTATACATTATATCTTCATCATGTTTTGGAAGTTTTCAGAGAGCAAGTTTTTCTAATAAAGCTTAACCAAAAGGAACACTATGACTTCACTTCTAATCATAAAACAGGTTTTTTTTTTTTTTAAATAAATCACAGACTGGTGAAGTCCCAAAAGATCTTTTGGAAAATACCAGCAGTGAGCATCTATGTAGTACTTATGATATGCTAGATGTTACTGAAAGCCTTCGGTATGAAACAACATTCACAAGAGTCATTAAGAAGCAAAAACTTTATGCCCAACACACAGATGGGGAAACTGAAGTAAAAGGTCGTGAGGGAAGGAGTTCAGGCACAAATAATCCATACAAGCCTTCTGGATGTAAAGCTGGCCTTTCAACTTCTGCATCACACTATTTTGGTGCCTCAGTATACACAACTAATGATGTTAGCTTCATCCTGCTTTTGTTTGGGATATGTTGAAGGCCACTCAGAACTGAAGGAACTAATCACCTGAATTCTACTTTCATCTTAATTTCATCCCACCACAACTTTTGTCAGAAATGAATACTACACAGATAATTCACTTCTGAGTATTAACTGTCTTAAAATAACTAAAATGCAAGAGACAAGTAGTAAGCTGGTACAGCCCTGGTAATCTATGAAGTACCTAAAATTTTCTGAATTTATTTTCTGACTTAAGAAGCACAAGCCAAATCTCATCTTTGTACACGGATTTCTGTAGAAAACTGATTTACATATGTGAAGAAGGAATGTAGTTTTTTTATGATCTTAATGGAAGTCAGAGATACATCATTTTCCTGATAAGTTGTCACTTGGTACATTCATCTTCCTGACACCAGAATACAAGCATGTAGATCTATGAACTGCTGCCTGTCACTGAAGAAGCTGATGTGACATTCCCAGCTTTTCAGCCCATTCCCATATTGGATTTTTAGACTACATCCTGACTTGACTTCATTTTTTTTTTCATCTCTGCCTATTTGCACTTAAAAGCTAATTTCCAATGTCATTCTGTAATAATTCGCGTACCTCTCAATCCAAAAGCGCATTATTTAGTTATTATATTCCCTCAACCCAGATCAACACTTCGATGATTCTTTCCAAACAAGCCACTGAACTACCTTGCAAAATCCTTAGCGATATTCTTAGAACCTTCTGACATTATGCTTAATTAAGGTTTATGTGGTAGTAATGAACAATAAAATGAGGATGGCATAATAACATAGAAAAAATAGAACCGAAGTAATTAGCATCGATGATACTTGTTCATTGAATTGTATCATTGCACAAATGTATCCTTGCAAATTTATAATTTTTTCAAGTTATTAATTATAGCTTCTGAAGCAGTGTATTTAAAAGACCTCAGGAACTATCTCCTAAACATCCCTAGATTTAATGAAAAGCTAGTGATTAATGCCTTAAATAGCAGCAAAGATGCCTCAGTTAATCCCTAATTTCTCTCATCTGTGAACTAGCAACTATTATTTCTCATGTTTTTCCTCAAGTTCACTACCATTAACACAACTTTACTTTGTTTATGTACTGCTTACAACTCAGATGGGATTTCTCCTTGTTTCTAGATTGCTTTCCTCTTTTGAGGAAGAAAACAATACCAATATCTTTTATGACTGAAAACTATTAGAATAAAACCTAACAGATATATTAAAAACAGGAAAGTTGTTTTAAAAATGTGCTACAGAGTGGGGAAAAAAACCAAGGTGTGTGAGAGATATAAAAATTACTTTACACATGTCCTTCAAAAAAGTTTAATACATAGTCAGGTCACATTACTGCACATCAAATTCTCTAGGTCTCTGGCTGCCAGTAGCAATTATCTGTAAAAGAACATGTTTTCCCTGGTGACTCACTATCGGGAATTTTTGAGTATACCTAAGCATAGCCTTGAGCAAAACTCCTGCAGGGCATATTTGGAATACAGGATTTCATTTGGATGCAATATCAAGGTTTCAGTGCAATATGCCTATCTATATATTTTTACATCTGTTTTAACATATTGATGTGTTTATCTGTTAGCTTTAATTACATGATATAAGTATATATATAAATGGAAATAGTACTCCTGAACTTCCACTCCAATTTTGTCACAAGGTATACAAATATATTTCCCTCGACATCTGGGTAATTTTATATTATAATGATATCTCTGGAATTTTCATGATTATTTTGTTCAAAAAAGTGTTGAATATTTTCAGATTGCTAAGGTACCAGGTCTTGTTCTACCTGACCAGGTCACATTTCATTAGTGTCTGGTGGCCAGTGGGGTCCCAACTCGCATAATCTTTTGAGTCCATCTCAACTGTGTACCAGATAATGATTTTCTCATCTTTTAAAGGCAGTGAAAACACGAGCCCAGACATTTCAAAATACTGTTGTGCTGTTTTCCCGAGCCACCGAGAAATGAAACAATAAACATTTTCAACTGATAATTATTAGGGATTCATAATGTACATGCAAGTACTCAAAACTCCAAATGTAATGCGGCTGTGACAGGAATTTAGGGCACTGACTGTGCACGCTTTGATTCGGATGGGGACATTCTGACAACAAGATCGTAGTTCCCAGAGTTGTATTTTTCTACTACGTGCAAGTCAGACCTCAAAGTGCCTATTGAGTCAGGATTTAGAAAGGAACAAAAAGGTGTCATTGGCTCAGAAAGTTGGCAGGCAAATCAAACAAATGCGAAGGGCCTCGTCCAAAAATTAACTGCGATGATCAGTCTGCTTCTCCAAAGCTTCTAGGTGGGATGTGGCAACCCCTCCTTTACACTGGAGGAGTGGAGCTAACAGGAATGGAGTGCTTCACTTCAGTATTTCGTTTTGCGCAGAGAATGTGTGTCTTTCCCTTTTCATCTCTCCCAGCTCACTCGAGAGGCCACACTCCCACAAGAGCGATGCTAATGTTTCTTCAGATGAGGGAAGCACTTCATTTGCTTGGATCTCTCCTGGTCTCTGACATTAATAAGGGAGCACAGGTGCACAGGGACAGCAGACATGACTGCACCCCATACGCTTTGCTCTTTAGCATGGGGACTTCTCCAGAAGATTTATGAAGGAGGAGAATCCAGCAGGTATGTTTATAGTGGCAGCCTGAGGTTTACCAGTATGCATCAACTGAGGGCTTCAGGTGATTACTTTTCTAAGCAGGAAGTTTAGAACTCAAGTGTTTCCTACAAGTCCACATTAGTTGGAGAAATCTGGAGAACATCAGTTTTTACCCTCATACATTAGGTTTTAGTGTCTGCAAGAGCCATGTAAACCATTTGGGATTTTTATAGAGCCATATGTATTTTTACTGCTGCGAAAGACAACAGCATTACAGTCATGATAAATAAAATTATTTGCAGGCCTTTGCAGCTTGGGTAATCTGGCAATACTGCGTTTTAACTTCTGTGGCCACAAAATGTAAATGAAGTTGAAACAGCAGAAAATTTCATCTTTTCTACTTGTAGTAACTCTCACAGAATCATGAATGCCTTTCTTCCTCCTTCCTGGATCTCTCCAAATAGATCCCATTTATCTGATTGGATTTCTGTCCCATCTTTCTACATATTACAGCTAATTAGTACCCCCTGATGAGAAACAGTCCACTGATGGAAAAAGCAGTTAGATAAGATCTGCATTAACAAATGTAGTTCATTTAATATCATTTGTGCTGCTGCATTATTAATAATACATAATTACCCTGCACAGGCTGGAAGGGGAGAATAAAACTGTTCTTTAATTTCTTGGCCTTTGCAGAGAAACAGTGTATTAGAGAGAATAAAACAGGATTGGACTATTGGTTGCCATCCATCATACAGCATTAGGTGTCATACTATTTTATTAACTTTGGATGTAGCTAGAGTTTCTGTAGTTCAACACAATCACAAACTACCCAGAGACAGCCATTTTTGCAAAATTTCGAAAAGGCCAACTTCTGATTTCAGAGAGTTAAATTGGGAAGCCCAGACCACGACTATCAGCAAGTTGAGACTTTTCAGCCTGTTACTGAAAACGCTGCCCTGCCTTCGATAGTGAGTGCCATCTTGGTCCATAACGAATGCCCATAAAACTTAGTTTCACACAATGGTTGAACCTTGACTTCATTCTCCCCATTCTCCGGAAGCAGGGTGTGCTGAGCTAGAAAGGGCTTCTGGCAGAAAGCCCATGTTCCAATAATGAAGCAAGCAGCAGTGGCGGCATCAGAAGACAGGCCAGTATTTATAGAGCTCCCACTCTTTGCCAAGTTTTATGCTGAACACTCTATATGGATTCATCCTCATCCCCATCCTGTGCTGGAGGTTACTATTTTTATGCTAGAGTTCATGCAAATCTGGCAAGACTCTTGTGAAGAAGAATTTTCAGAAAGTAGGCCATGCCTCATGCATTTTTCTTTGCTGCCCTTTCTCACTAGAGAAGCCAAGACTCTGGAATCTAGTTTGCCAACTGAGGCAGTACAAATACGTGCTGAACCCCCATAAGCATGTTTGTGTGTGTGTGAGGCAGACCTGGGTGCGGGCCTAGCAGCTGCACTAGGAAGCAGCAGATCCCGAGTCTGGAGCCTGAAAGAAAAAGAAAATCAGCAGAAGGCCTGTGGGATTCCACATCTGAGGCACACTTCTTCTCTAAAGAAATGTATGAATACTTTTCATTGACCAACCTATTCATTTTATCAGTAAATAAACTTTCTGAGACCCTCCTATGCCAGACACTTGAAGTAGCAATAAGCGGAATTCAAAAGAGGCATTCAAAATAGTAAATGAGGAATAAGGACACTTTGGCTGTCCTCAGAGAGCTCACATGCTTCTTGCAAAGACAGATGAAAAAATAAATCACTGCAATTTGATATGTTCCAGATACAACGTTGACACAAAGGAAAGATGCTCAATTACCTCTCACCATGTGAGACAGAAAAAGTTGGATAAAGAAACCCTAAGTGAATTCTTGCACAATGAGTGTCATTTCCCACATACATGGTAGGAACTCATCTTCTCTCTTAGCAATATTATTGTCACCATTTGAAAGGATAAACTATAAATTGTGTACCGCATCATAGTTGAGTACATGGAAATTCTGTTGTTAACTCCAGGAATATTTCTTCTCAAGGTCATGGCTATCAACTTTTCATTATCCTTGGAAATGTTTTAAAACCAGAGACTTAAAGATAAGGTTAGAGTATATGTCAATTTTACAAGGAGGAAAAGAGATGGGTTGGATGTGGGTTGGTAGGAGGATTTATATATAACCAGGAGAATATTGGCAAAGGACTTTTATTCTTGGCAGGTTTTTTCTTCCCTTGTCAGGTTCATGTGTGTATCAGTTTTGAAATATAAATGATTACAGTGCATTTTCTCTCAAAGATTTTAGTGTTTATGAGGTGTAGGACAGAATAAAAGTTCTTTGAAAGTTAAGACAACATCTGTACTGTCATGGCAATTAGTTCATTAGTTTGATGTCATGGTATATCAAAAGTTATCTTATCCATTTGCCATTTCCTGTGTCGTGAGACTCCCCTGCTACAAAACAGGCAGCCTGCTCTCTGTTTCAGACGTAAGGCACTGTGCTGTGCTCTCCTTCGGGCCTTACGGAGACAGCCCCAGAGTGGTGAGGCCTGCGAAGTGTTCTCCAGAGCTCCGTCTTCCTTCCTGCTGAGCAGACGGCTGCACTGTCTTCCCTGAAGCTAGGCCGGCTCGTGCCTGAATTCTGGCCGTGGATGCATGAGCAGCAGTGGTGTGTGCCACTTCGGGCCTGGTCTGGAACATATGCCACAGGCACCTTGTCCTTCTCTTTCCTTATCTTTTGCCTATGAGCAGAGTGAAGTACTCTGAGACCTGCAGGAGAGTAGAGGCTCAATGGGGAAGGAACTTGCATCCCCAAAAAACTGCTCAGAGAAGAGTACTACAGGAGGACTCCAAACAAGGGGCAGCTAATTTTACAATTTTCTTACATCAACAAAACATAAGCTTCTGGTGTGACATTTCATACTATTTGCTTCAGACGTTGGCCCACCTGAAGACACAATGTGAGTAGACTGTGAAGGGTGTGTAAAGAAGATTCCACGGCCTTGGCATGCGCACTGCCACTGCACTGGGTGGTGGGGGTCACGCTGAACACCGTGACACCAGGGAGTACAGGGCAGGGTTGACGTTGGTCCCCACCCTCCTGGGAGGTGGGAGTGAGTGAGGGCAGAGCCCTGTCTCGTGTGGGCTGGAGACCCAGTGGATCATGGGGCAGGAGCAGCAGCAGTGGACACCGCTGTTGTGTGGGTGAGGAACTTTTTGCATTTGTCTTTAATTTCATCCCCTTCTGCAAGCCTTCTCTAATCTTCCTCTCCACTTGGGATCTCCTATTATATGCTTCCTTAGAATACTATTCTTCTCTCTTGAGTACTTAAAACACATAATTAAATAATTGATTTTTACATTGTTGTTATTTCGTGAAGATTGAGACTACTTAATTCATCCTTCCTCCCTTGTCCACAATTATGTTGAATACATAGCTGGTGGTTTTTAATACCCCTTCGCTGACTAGTGCTCACCTTTTTGGTATTTATTTCTACTTAGTCTTTCATTCTCCCAACAGGAAAGATCGTGATTTTAGGAGGTTATAATCAATGACCTGTAAAGCCCTCTCTAATTAGCAGAGATTATGGTTTTAAGTCCTTGTTCTCAACAAACACCCACTCATACAGTTAGAGAAAACAAATGTGTACACATAAAACGCCCTGCATTTAGATGAACAGGTATTCCAGAAAACTTCTCCTAGCACCCCCAAGTGCCATTCCCCTCCACCTGGGCGGCCACAGACATGCACCTAAGCATCCACACACACACACACACAGTGACAGATACCCCATGCATCAACACACCTCCAAAGACACACCCCTGTTTGACTGATGCACGCTGAGACAAGTGCATTTTGACACATATACACATGTTACAATCAGGTAACACCTGTCATTTGGATGACATGTGTTCTTTGCTTTCCCACTTCATCCAATAAAAAAGGAATGCATAAACCCCAAATTAAAATACCATTCTCACCTCTGTTATCTATGCTGTTTTGATACTGCTTTCCTGAAATCAGTGTCCTTTGTGGAAGAAGTCCATGAAATACAGAAGAGAACAAACGTTTCTCCCAAAGTCTTCCATTATTTGATCATTTACATTGCAAATGTTATCAAAAATGCTAATATATGTGACATCTCTAATTGTTTCTCCATCTTATGCTAAGATAAACATTGGCTTGGTTAAATCATATTTCCAAGAATAAAAGAGCTGAAGGTTTTGTTGTTATTTTCTATATTTAGAGGTACTCAGAGAAACTACAATAAGACTGTTTTTCAAAGTTACCTATCCATGCTAACACACTTGGCACTCAGGATTGGAGGAGAGCCAGAAGCCAACTGCCTGGTCTTTCGCCCCAGACGTGGCCCTTTTCTTTTTTCCAGTGAATCTTACCCGTGCATATCATAAATTACTAGGATATGAGTCAGCCCAAGTAAGACACGAACCAACTCAAATTGTTGTTCTTTTTACCATTAGCAAATCGCCACATGCCTCGCATGCGCTGTCCAAAGTAGGGAGACCAGCCTGAGCTCTGGGGCAACGTTTAGACAGAGGTATGCGGAAGATAGGAGCCAGCCGGCTCTACCTCGCTGATGTCTAGGGCTTACTATATAATGGTTCAGTATTTGTTTAAGCATCAATTCCTGAAGCCCCTCCCCCCACCACCTGTAGTCCTTCTCCACTTTTGCGCAGCAACTGGTCTGCCAAGAAACGTGCCTTCCAGTGAAAATGAGGAAATAAATATCTAGAACAAGAGTAATGCTATAGGTAAAGTTTTCCACGGACACACAAGGAAAAGCCAAG
Organism: Thryonomys swinderianus; assembly: GCA_004025085.1. Taxonomy (NCBI): domain Eukaryota; kingdom Metazoa; phylum Chordata; class Mammalia; order Rodentia; family Thryonomyidae; genus Thryonomys; species Thryonomys swinderianus. The sequence continues at coordinate 29,524 of PVIC010001132.1, forward strand.
TCTTCCTTGAAAGAGCTCCCATGGCAATCTGACGATGATACAGATGCACTTTACTTTACAGAAAAAAAATAAATGTACACATTGACAAACCAGCATAATTTTGCATGAAATTCCAGAGTTCTGTTTATTTTTCCCAAACACTTCTAGAGATTCCAGAATCCGTTTCTCCAGAGGCTTTGTTCACCTGCTGTCACAGCTAGGCTGATATCTCGGCCCTTGGAGGGTGGAGCCCTGCTAGTGTGAGCCCTGGATCCACTGCAGGCTGAGTTCTTGTGATTAAGTCCCACCTCCTCTCTGGTATGTTTGACCCTTCATTCTATAAGTGATACAAATAACACCCATCACATAACATCAATGATGCAAGACTATGCCTCTTTCACTGCTCTGCCCCTAAACCTTATAAACTGGCTGGGCATTAGAGCTCCATGGATGATCCTGTGAGACAGAATACAGCATAGCACGAAGCACCAAATATTATTTCCTATGTTCCTCTTATAATCACAGAGGAGGAAGATATATCTTGATTGCCACATGTCTTGTGATTGTAAAATTCATTCCTCTCCTTGGTCAACCACTCTAAGGCACATTTCCTGAACAGTGATCCAGCAGCAGGTAGAAAATGGTCTCCAAAGGGATTCTTAATGACACCATTGTCAGCTGCACAGAAATAGCTTTAAAAATACTTTCACGTATGTTTTCATCTTTCATATATCCTGTTGTCTTGTGAATTCTTCTCATTGAATTAATGGTGTTTATCCATTTGGGGATCATCATTCTGCATCATTTCAAAACTGACTTCAGCTTTGAGTTGACAGGCTGGAAATAGACTTGAGAATGAAATTTATGTGGATAGATAAAGGAATCATAATTTTATTAACTTTCCATTAACGGACAAACCAAGGCAGACAGGAGGCACCAGATAACAGAGTTTTAAGAGCAGAAAGAAACAAAGAGAGCTCATCCCATTGGTCACTGTGGAAGGAGGAACAGGAGCCTGAGGGGGAAAAGGGACTGTGGAAGAGCAGGGACTGCAGGCCAACACCCAGGGGGGCAGAGACATGATGACAGAGGGAGGACAGAGCTTCTGAAGACCCACAGGCAAGGGGCTTTCATCCCAGGCTCCGGGCCTGTCCCAGCACAGGCAGGCCAAGCATGAACATGACCTGGCACTCTGGTCTGCTGGCTCTGGGCTCCCCCTGTGGCCTGGAAACAACAGAATCTCAACCAAGGGTGCTTTGTACCACAACTACTCTAGTTCCTTTATCTACTGAATCATTTAATTTGCACAAGAAACCTGTATGAGTCATTATAATCCTTGCATTCTTAAACTAAAACAAAGAGAGGTTGTATGAGTTGCCACTCCTAATTTTTCTAGTTTTCTATTCACTAATACTGGTCAAAAACATACCCACCACTTACCCTGTACAGTTCTAAGCACATTAAATATGTACTAACTGAGGTCATCTTCACAAGAATCCTATCTATAAATTAATCATTATTATTAAGCCTATTTTAGAACTGAACAAATGGAGGCACCGCTTTGTAAAGTAGCTTGTGGTACTCTGCTGGTAGGAGATGAATTTGGCTATCAAACCCAGGCAGTTTAACCCAGAGTCTGTATTCTTAATCTGAGGAAAGTTCTAGAATTTAACTGAAAACCTGCCTTGGGATACAGCAAGAGGTCCATAATGACCCTGTGACCAATGGGTACAGACCAGCCTTTCCAGAGTGAAGTCCAATGAACACCAGAGTCTGATGCAGGACCCACGTGGTAGGCATGGGTCCAAATCCACAAGAAACATGGCTGAGTCTCTGAGGGTCTCAACTATGCAGGACAGCTATTGAGTGATATTTTCCATAAATTTCAGTCTAGACAGCATCAGAGGATACAACCAGAATTACCACGTACACACACCCCAACCCAGATCACCACCACTGCAAGGTGCACCTTTAAAACACCCTGCTAATTTGACAAGATCTTGTGAATGACCCAGGTGCTATTTTGAAGCCAAGCTTCAGTAGAAATCTAAACCAAAACTCTGAGTATTCATCACCTTTATGTGGAGTTCAATAAAGATGCTTCAAACTAGCAAAAACAGATCACTGGAAGTTTAAAGTTATTTTCATCCCCATTATAGGAGGGTGGGCAGCTCATGAAGGAAATTATGTCTATTATTGGAAATTGAAGAGAAACTGTACAGTTTTTGAACCTCTGAGTGCCGTGTGAATACCCATGAGTTTACAACTCCAAAAGACACCAAGAGCCCATCTAATGAAACACCTGCAGTATATTTATTATCAATTAGGCAGAGGAAATGGACAACATGCTAATCAAGGCTGTGGTTGATGCAAAGATAAAATTTAGAGTAAACTCATGAAAGGCAGACTTAGAATCGAAATGCTAGCTACCAGCTGGCCAGTGAGCCATACCTAGCCAGAAGACAGTCCATCTAGACAGTGAACTAAATTAGGATACAAAGACCCAATTGCACAAGAAATGGGGATGAATAAAAGTTGCCAAATATTTGAAAGTTTGTTCGTCAGAGAGGAATTATATTATGGGGCCCAGAGAATGAAGACCAATAATCAATTTTTGAGCCCTTATTATGGGCCAGTCATAGATGCCATCACATTTAATCCTAACAAGTGAATGGTATTATTTCTCTTCAATCAGATAAGGAGACTGATGCTCACAGCCCAAGGTCACCCAGCTGGAGTGTGACAGAGCCACGTTTCAAACTCATGTCTGTCTCACTTCAAAGCCCAAGTTCTTTCCATTATACTCAATTGCTTTCCCAACATGTGACAATCAGTTTAAGGGAAAACGATTCCAATACTCAGAACCTTCCTCTGACCTTAGCTGATCGCCCAGTACTGGGGCCAGAAGTGCGGCAACCCCCGGAGAGATGGACAGTGGAAACAGAGGAAAGCAGATGCCATCAGCATAAAGAATGTTTACCAATTCTTCTCTTTTTTTTAAGGCATAAACAGATTTGTAGGCAGAATTGAAAATACACACTCAAAGAAACAGAATGCAAGCTCTCAAGAAAGGTGTGCTCCAGCCTGAAGTGGCAGTAGAACTCTGTAGAATTTGTAAACTTATGGAAAGGCTGGGTCTTCCTTTATAAAAGAAAATCCATGGCCTACCCCAGCTGTAGAAAGGTAATGGCCCATTTTCCCCCCAGGTTTTATGACATTGTCCCTGGAAATTTGCAGAAGGCATGTCCATTTTATGCAGCAGTTTACTAGACCCCCCCCCCCAACCTCAGGGCTTCCCAGCAACACTCTCTTACTCTGGGTCACAGGGTTACCAGTGCTTCTGCAATGGGTCAGCTCCAGATCATGTTCTGTCTGGTCTCCCCTTTCCTACTCACTCCCGGTTACAAGTTCAGGGAGAAGCCCGTCCTTGGCCTTGTCATTCACATATGGGGACAAGAGGCAAAATGCCTAACTGCAGCCTTTGTTTAGAAGCCAGCAGCCCTGAGTACTCACACTCCACAGCCTGGCTTCACATCCGGCCCACCCGCATCTGGCCTGAAGTACATGGTAGCCTTTCTTCCCACTATGCAAGAAAACTAGTCTTAAACTTCTCTATGGTCTGTGGATGGTACCATTCCACTGACTTGTTTGCTTTTAGATGTTCTGTTTTGTTTTTGTTTTACCCTCTAAAGAAACCATCAGAGACAAGGATAACCCATGCTAATCTGAAAAAAGGATTAGGTGGAATAAGAATGCAAATATTCCTCATCCCTCCACTGCAGCTTCCATTGTACAACGAAAGTATCTACATGGTTATGTGATTGCTTCTTATGCTGTGGATATTTATTATTTATTTCTTTAAATTTTGGATACATCCCTCTCATCTATGCCTCAAGGCCCTTTTGCAAGGACTGCTGGAAAAAAAAAAAAGATCAAGAAAATTGTGCTGTTTATTCTGGGGGAGAAGTACTTCATTTATTTGTTTGTTTGTTTGATTTATATAGCTGAGTCCAGCACAAGCCCCTGGGCATGTTCACATCAATTAAAACCACAGATAGAACCAGAATGCTGAATACAAACAAAATCAACAATTAATGGACTATCCCCACCTGTAAAGCGCATCAGCAGAGCCTTCAAATCATTCCTCCCCACTAAGCCCCTTGGGCAGAAGGCTGGGTTAACAGATGGTTAAACAATGTTAAAAGAAGAGAATGCAACATTAGCACTATGGATGAAGGACAGAAGAAAAAAACTGAAAAATCAATTGAATAATTCATCAGTAGAGCTCTAGGTTGAATGTGTGAACTTAGGGCTGGAGGCGAATGTAACAGTGAGCTAGTAGAGGGGACAAAATCCTGCAGTTCTAATGATCAACTGAGGAAGATGAGGGTGAGGGCTGTTGAGTACAGGAAGGACATCAAGTAGAACAGTGTGTACAGAACCTCTATTTACTGGAAATCTTGCCAATACGAGTAATCTGGTCTAGATTATTCCTGCACTACAGGTACAATCAAGTTCTTGGCTCATTCACAAGTTGGCACCTGAGCACTCAGGCAGCTGCTGTAGACCGAAGTGAAATCTTCTGGGGTGGGCAATTTAGACTTTTGGTATTTCATAATAGTGTGAGTACATAATGGGAGATGTTGTTGCTATCCAAGTGTGATATATATGCAGTGCACATAAAAATCGTAAATCATAGATCAATAAAGTTTTACTTGTACTTGATGTAAACACTACAAACTGGAGACACAGGACATTTCAGTGTCAACAAAGCCTCCTTCATGTCCTTTCACAGTCAATATTCCACTCCCAGAGATAACGACTATTCTGATTTCTGTCAGTGTAAATTAGTTTTGTTTGTTCTTGTACTTTATAAATGACCTACAGCACGCATTCCTTTGTATCTGCCTTTTCTTCACTCAGCATTTTATTTGGGTCATTATTCATATAGATTGCTATAGGTGGATAGATAACATAATACATACTTTTGTATTAGATAGATAAATAATACATACTCTTGTAGTCCTCTATTATATGAATATACTACAATTTATTCATTCATTTGTTTCCTAGTTTTGTCTGTTCATTTGTTTTAATGAGTAGAGTTGTTTTGTACATTATAGTAGATGCTTTTGGGTATTTAACAATTGAATGATTGAAGCATAAAATAGGATTGCATTTAGCTTCTGTGTCTATTGCTAAACAATTTATCTACTTGGTCATACTTTGTAATCCCATAAAAAATAAGAACATCCCAGTTCTATATGTCCTCATCAGTGCTTGAGGTTGGAGATCTAATCTGCTGTAGCAGATGTGATATAGAGTGCTGTCTCTCTCTGACTTGATATGGACCTTCTGTATGGATTTTACCAACATTTTCATAGCCCTGTTGGTTTTCCTGATTCACTCTTTTGTAAAGTGCTGATTTGAGCCTTTTGCTCATCTTCTTACTGGGTTGGCCGTCTTTTTATAACTACATTTATAGAAGCCTATTGAATATCAAGGATAAATTCCTAGCTGAAGGTATGTATTGCCAAGTTCTCCTCTTTGTGGCTTTCACTTTCATTGTCTTGATCTTTTAATAACAACAAATTTAAATTTTATTGAAGTCCTGCTCATCAATCTTTCTATTTTATGATTACTGCCTTTGAGTCTAGAAATACCATTGCTCTCTTCTCCCGCATGTGTTATCCTCTCCAATAAAAGCCTTGCCTAAGAGCAAACTCTATAGTCAGACGAAAAAGAGTTTACTAACTTCTACTCTCTGACTCTTAGTCCCTTCTGTGTACCTCTTCACTAATTTTTTTCAGAGAGGAAGGTAACCTTTTCAGTACTAGTGTTACCAGAAATAAGAATGATATTTTCTTTTCCTATGTGTGTTAGCTGCTTATTTATTGCTATTACAAAACATTTGAGACTGGGTGATATATAAAGAAAAGAGGTTTACTTAGCTTAGAGTTGTTGAAGTCAAAAGTTCCACATCCATGAGCCCAACCAATTTGACATTGATGAGGGCCTTCTTGGCTGAGTTACATCATGGAAGATGGCGTCGTGATGGCCAGAGTGTGTGTGAGAGGGAGAAGAGAACAGGGAGAGACAGAAAGCCAGTGTGACAGGGCAGGGGGGTGGTCCAATCTCCTCCTTTAACAACAACTCGTTCTGGCAGAAACTAATTTGTTTCCAATGAGAATGACTTAGTCTTTCCAAGCACCCTCACTGACCTCCCACAAGGCTTCATCTCCTCTAAAGGTCTTACGACCTCACAAGCCACACTCCTCAAGGCTTGACCTACAGAGACCAGGAGGCCTGAGCTCTGGCCTGGCTGCTCTGTTATGGTCCCCAGCAGAGGTCCGGTGGTGTGCATCAGTGCAGGTGCAAGCAGTGGCTGTGCTGGCTCAGTGAGAGGCACTCCCCCCCACCCCAGATGCTTGTAATCTGTCAGAGATGCCAGCTAGTACCCCTGGACCAGACCAAGTGGGTCCTGACACTATTTGCTCTCCGTGACCTGCACTGTCTTTTCCTCCTCCTACACTACTGTACCATGAACCAAGCTTCTAACACCCAAACTCTTGAGGACAAACTATACCCAAAGCATAGCACTATGTCTCTTATTCTTCTGGAATGTTGGAGGTCTGTCTTGCTGTAGCAGATGTAATATGTAAGACCCTGCTAAGAATTCACGGAGGGAAGAGGGACCTAATTTGGGTCTCTTTGGTAAGCCCTCTTGCAAGTCAACTCTAAGAAGCCAGGTCTGAGTCTAGTGTTCAAGAAGTTCATGAGGGGAGGTTGTTAGAATATCCCTTGAAGTGAAAGAGAAGGAAGAGGAATGGGCAGAATGAAATCTAGGAAAACACAGTGAAGAACTCAGGACCACAGTGGTTTCTCAGAATTGTCTTAAATTGAAGAAGAACTTGAGTCTTTATACCTGTCCCTTCATCCCATGGACCAATTACTGAATTCTCAGGACAAGGGAAAATGGTGGCTTTGAGTAAGATAACAATTTCTGCTTTCAGTTGGTCATAAGTCATTTCCTAATTCAACATGAGCAAGTCTATGAGGCGCTGAGCCAGAACATTTGGAAGTAGCCAAGTAACACAAGGACTTGACCTGAGCCAACCTCTGCACAGGCAGAATCAACAGAAAGCAAGAACAGGCAGGTCACAAGGCGCCTCACGAGAGTTCTCCACAGTGGGAACCAAAGAAAAACTCCAGCATGCTATGACTCACCTTAGCAAGGTGCAGAAACCAAAGCTCCTTAGCCACATTCACTGGGCGAGGGCTGTGGAGAAGTAGAGGGAGGCACAGGCAATAAATAGAAATGCCTGAGTAAGGGTACAAAACTCCACCAATGTATTCAGAGGCTGAGGGATTGTAGGGTGGGTAGGGGAAGGGAAAAAATGAGAATGAAATCCTGTCATATACTGGTACAAATTCCCAGTATTGAGTGTTATCATGATGTGTATACACAATGTACCAATAAAAATAAAAATAAACAAAAAAAGAACCAGGCCCTGAAAACTACATCAACTTTCTAACCAAGCAGCTGACCATAGCTGTTGAGTTGAATCTCATTTTCTAAAAACATTTGGTTAAATGACTGTCAGATCAGAATCCATTATGTTTTGGTAAATAGTGGTTACAATTTTTTTAAAATTATAACTCAGTACTCAAGCATATGATAAGCATATCATGACACCTAGCTCTAGCAATCAAAATCAAAGTGAAAGAATCAGCAGAGTTGTAGCCCCTTGACCATCACCTTGAACATGGAATTTAAAAAATGCTTTTCACTGACATTTTTAGAAGCTTCAATCAATTCCTAGCTCTAGGCTTTCTGAAGGTTCTTATAGATCCGGGCTACTTTTCTTCTCTTTATATGCTGCAAATTTTTAAAGAAAATTTATAATTAAAATTTTAAATGCAAATTTTTAAAGCTTCCATCTTAATCATTTTCATTTAGCTTGTACACAGTACTGTTTGTTATTCTTAAGGGTAATTTTGGAAGCATCCTCATTGAAAGGGCAGGGTTTTGAACACATTTTAGAACTTACTTTAAAAATTAAATCATATGCTATCACCCTATTATAAAGTCCTAGGTTGAAAGTGAGGTTTGTGTTCGGTAGAGGATGTGTACATACAAGACCCTGTCATGAAATTCACATCATTATTTAGAAAACACTGATTAGAGGACACAAACCTGGATCAAAAATGAGAAAACCTGGGGGTACTATGCACTACTGAGAAATTTGAACCAGTCAGTCCCTGTGAGCCTGTTTTCCCCCTCTAAGCTTGCAGAAGTAAGATGAACAGTTCGATTCACTCTAAGTAAATCCTGGTATGCTACAACAAAAGCTTACTTATGTGGACAAATTAAGCCACTTCTATTAAAGACTTGTGGGTTCACTTAAAATCTGAGCCAGCCCCAATAACTTCTGTTCTCTGATTTATCTTTCCTGTCATTGTCCCCCCTCCTCACGCCCTCTGAAGATCTCTTGAAAGTACAAAGCGAGAACCTTAACCTGAATGTTTTCCCATCGTCTTAAACTTCCTTCCCTTCTGCAGTTTGCCAGTAGTACTGCACCTGTCTGTTTGCCTTTCCTTTTAACACCCAGCCAAGGTGTTAAAGCCTGAAGTCCAAGGAACAGAGTCCTGTCCAACCTCCTCGCTCTCAGCTCTCACTCTCAAATGACATGGGATGCACATTTTCCCCCCAGGATTCAATCACTCCTACTTCATCAACCAATTTCCCCTTGTGGTTCAGAATTAGGAGCAGACGAACAGTTTCCTCATTCCCTTTCTCTACCCTCTGGGAGGAGAAATTATTAGAAATTGTGGCTTCCTTTAGTCATGTGGACAGGGGAGACCAAGCCCGTAATCTCCTGGGGCTTAAAGTATCTCACTGACTGCCCCTTATCAGTTGAATGGGAATGAAAATTGACCAATTTCTAACTCCTGAATTCTCATCAGGACAAACCCATTAAAAGTATTAACATATAGAGTGCGGCTAGCAGGAGCGTTTCCCTGCTGTCCCCTTCCTCGCAGGATGTCCTGATGGCATAATTGTCCACGGGGCTGCCTGGGCTTGATGTCCCTCTCCTAGCGCTCCCTTCTTCAGTACCCATAAAAGAGAATAGGAAATCTGCAATATTTCAGGGAGATACATTAAGGTATAAAAAATGAGAATGGCCCCCAAATTTTTAAGGATGTCTGATTTCTCATCGGCTCCTCCTATTTCCAAGTGGAAACTCCACCTAGATATCTCACGTTCCTTCATACAGACCACATCCCAAACCAGTGTCACCTTTCTCTGAAAGTAGTACTCTTTCCCAGAGTGTCACCGATGTCTGTCCTGGTCTACCAGCTTCCCAGGCTAGAAATTTGGAGTCACTCAAGACTTTCTACTCCTCTGAGGACCTTCTAGTTAAAACTCACTTAGGTAGTATTTGGTAAGAAGTGATAGGAAAGTCCACCCACTTATGAGTCAATGTAAAGAAAGAGGGGTAAAGAAAAAATGTGATGGTAATAAAAAAGGGAAACAAAACTTATGTTTTTAGGGGGTGGGGGTTTGTGGGGTGGGTAGGGGAACAGGAAAAAATGAGAATTAAATTGTGTCACGTACTGGTACAAATTCCCAGTTTGAGTGTGATCATCACATGATGTGTATATACAATGTAACAATAAAGATAGTTTTAGAAGTGTGCCAAATGAAGTGAAAGCTTGAGAAGGTTTGGGGAATCATGTGCACAATGGCTGCTTATTTAACTTCCTGTGAGGTCATGAGTTCAAGCACAATCTGAGGGTTAAAGAAATTTAATTACAGAGGTTGCATGATAAAATGGTTTCTCAGAGAAACATTTTTGAGTGTTCATTTGTTAATTGGTTCTTCTCCCTATGCCAAATGCATTAAGCGTTTGTCATATTTTAAATGTAACGCAATTAGGTATAAATTTAAGAGAAAAGTAGACATTATGGAAGTTCTGACCTCAGTTTTCTTAGAAATTATTATTACTAATTATTGTCTCTAAATTTATATTCATAGAATCTTGTGCAAAGCCACAGGGACCGCCTGGCATCTATCTGATTGGGGGCTAATAACAGAAATAGCACAGGCACCAGATCCCAGCTAAGCTTCATAGTGCTCAAGCCTATCTGTGTGAACCCCCTGCCATACTTTTCCAATAGAATGCTGAATTATTCTAACTTGCATACTGTGAGAGGTATACCAAATAAAGGAGATTTTAAAAATCAAGCATGAGCAACAGGTAAAGATAACTGCAGAGAAAGAAACTACGTATCAGGCCAAGCATTTTCCTTCCTGCCTGGTATTGCTGGGCAAAGCTTTTGGGAAGCGCAAACCCACTTTTCACCTACCACTAAGTCCAAATTCAAACACAGAGCCATGCACTCTATGGGAGGCAGTGCAGATTTGCTGGAGTAAACCAAGGTGACCACTGCTCAAGGTAAATGGGTCTTCCTTTTGCGAGATGGATGAGCGTGGGTGTAGAGGCTATGTCAAGCCCCAGGGATCTCATGGAGTCCTAATTGGGAGGTTCAAGCTGAGACTAGAACTAGCAAATTTACTCTGGAGGCTCAGAAGGATGAACCTGTCTGTAGGGCCTGTCGAAGCTAGATGCCATGGGGCTGGGTACATTGTGGTTTAGTCCCAGGGCTGTGTCTCTGCACACAGTGCACATTTTTATACCAGATGAGATCTTGAAGAACAATCTCCATTGATAGAAGCTTTACCTCTTTCTTTTGATGCAAACTTCAGGGGGAATTACACAATGAGGTTTTTGTTTTGTTTTGTTTTTAAAGGTGCTTTCTGGACATGACTCTTTCCTCAGTTATTTGGTTATTTGTGGTTATTTGGAGACAGGATAGGAAACAAGTATTTATTTTTCAAAATCTTAGAAATGACCTCCTATCCAGTGACCTGTGGCACTTTTTCTCAGCTGTATTCCTTTGAGACAGCAAACCATGACATTAGAAGAACTGAATAACTTGTTTGTGCACTGGATCTGTTTTTACTAGAACCAGAGTCAGTGTGGACACCAGGTTAGGCAAGGCTCTGTGGGAACAACTGGAGAAAACATACAGTCTAACAGAATAGGCTGGATATTCAATGGAGACATAAGATGTTTTGTTTTCTGGGTTTTTATGGTTTCTTTCTTTTCTTGCTTGCAAGGTTTTGTTTTTGTTTTGCCACTTGATTGAAGCAAGAATAGATGCCCTTGGTTCTCTGGGCGCCTCCTCTTTGCTGAGCTGATATGTCATCCCAAGCTGCTGTCGTTGCTACCTCTTCCTCCAGGGAACTGTCTTCAGCAGAGGAGACCTTACCAGCTCATCTGGACTCTGCGGAGGGACAGACCATGACTTGCTGCGGACAGGGAGCTCCCTTCCCATTCATCTGCCAGGAACACAGTCCCTTTCGCTGCCCTTTATTAGTCTGTTTCATCTCTCAAGATTAAGTGTAAGCATGATGCTCCACGCTGCCCCGCCCCATCCCACAGGGCAGACTCATCCACGTCTTCCTGGGTTCTTCTGTAACAATAAACTCACAACTGTATTGCATGTAACTATGAATTCACATCTTTTCTCCACTGATTCGAAGGTTGCACATCCCGTAAGGACAAGAGCAGGTCTTCTTCCTGTAGGCACTGGATCATCTCAGTGCACTTTTCTCCCTCCCCCAAATCTCTGATAGGAGTTTGGCCAAGTTCCCTGTAAAATAACAAGGAGCTTAGTGAATTTTGGTAAATTGGATACAACAGGGATGCATTACGTGATTCCTCTGCAATGTTGACTGCATGAGCTACTTTCTTCATTAAAAAGTAAAACTATGCTTTATTACTGCACTGGTACAAAGAGGAATATATTGTTATTTCTTAAAACATTTTTACCTAAAAGTTGATTTGACCTTTCATATTTTAAATAAAACATTTTTGTGCACCTAGAAGTATTATAGATTTCAACTATACAACTACTTGATCAACTAGATAAACCAACAACCAATTAGATAAGCTGACTTAGGTTTATTTTTATCATTTTAAGTAAGTATATTTGTAGTATATTTGACATATCTTCCTTGGTCTTTATTTTTTTAGCATAGTAGTTATTTTTGAATCCACAAGTGATATCATAGGAAATTTAATAGAAATGTTCATGTAAAACACAATTCAGTCCATACTGAATAGCAATTTACAATGACTGGTTAAAATTATCACTAGGAGGGCACCCTACTGTTCTTTGAATTGAATAAGAGAAACATATTAAAAATCAAAAGGAAAAATTAATTTTTGTGTATAGCACCAGGAATGATAATTTCAAACAGCACTGTGTATTATTAGTTCCTAACTATCTATAAAATGTCATGAAAGTTAGATCTCAGATGGTAGATGAGGTTTGTTTCACTGAAAAGGTTTTAATAAATATTAAACATAGACATATTTGGGGATGATGAAGGTTCGGTAATTAAGCATTGAAAACGCAGTGATCCATTTGACATCAAAGAATTGAAGACATGAAAACTGCTTAGCTAAATGCAACTGCCAAGCAGGCTGAGCTCGCTCTTTCCGTGCTCTGAAGAATGACGATTCATCTGGTAGAAAATCTTTCTTCACCATTTATGAGTTGTTAGAAGTACTGCATATTAGATAAAAATGATTTCAGAGACGTGGTTATTAGAAGTAAGGCCGGTTCTCAGCGACTCATTTCTTTCTTGGTGTGAAGTAAGACCTCCAGCCTCGCAGGGAATTGTAAAGAACAGGGGCTACAACAGCCTCAAGATTCCAGAAACTTAACGCACAAAGCAGCCGGTTCTGCCACCGTTATCATTCCAGTTCGGTCTTGTTAAATCCTGTTCTTGTCAAGCAGAAAACACACCCTTCTCCCATCAAGAAATTCACAAAGATTAGTGTGATTAACTTACACGATACTAGTATTGGTTCAAATCCAACTATATAACCCAAGGCATCTTTTTAACCGCACACCGCTTTGACAGTAGTGTGGAATAGTGGATGGAGCAGCAGAAGGTTCTCAATCAGAAAAATCTGAGTTGGAATCCTGACTTATACATGTATTAGCATCTGTATGACCTTAAAGAAGTGGCTTAAACTCTCAAAGTCTCATTTTTCTCATTTCCAAAACCTTGAGGGTTGAGAGGATTAGAGATAATGTATGTAAAGCACCTAGCACATTTCTGGCTACAAAGTAGATATCCAATGTGTGTCAGCCACAATAAATTTGTCTCCCAAATGTGCTGACCTTATTTTGTCATTTTAATGATTCAGGGACAGTAACTCAGCATTAATTACTATACAGCATTTTGAAACTGGTTATAATATTATCATCATAAAAGTATTTTAATAAAATTGCTTTCTCTACTTCTGTGGTTACTTTTTAATTGTTCTTTACCTTTTCCTTGTTTTCAGATAACTCAGGTTACTGTGAGCCTCTCCCTGTCCTTTATCTATTCTGATTTAATTTGCTCTGTTCTTGGAAACACATTTGTTAACACTGTGTTTAATAAAATAATAATAATAATAATAATAATAATAATAATAATAATAATAATAATGTGTCTGTAGGTTCTGCATGGGAAGCTTGGATCTCTCGTAGAGTCACATAGTCTCTTTGCCAGGCCAAGTTTTTCTGCATGTATTCAGTGGAAGTTATTTTAATCATTGCAGGGATGTTCTGTCCTATCTACAGGCTACTAGGACAGTTAGGATTGTCAGACAGTTAAACTTTAGATATAGACAGAAGACAGAAGATAACTGGGCCTGTGCATGGGAGGGTGAATAGACAGGTAAGCAACTAGATATGTAGGAAAGTAGGTGGATAGGTAACTAAGTAAACAGGTGGGTAGATGAACAGATGGACCTGTTTTATAATGAGTTATTGTTGTCATTTAGATCTAGAATGTCTCCCCAAAAGAACATGTGTTCAAAGGTGGGCTTTCAGAAGGTAACTGGGTCATGGGATACTGAACTCATCTCTGAATTAATCGACTGAGGAGCTCTGGAGCTGAATGTGCTGTTAGGATGCGGGGTCAGGACAAAGAGGTAGGCTTCTGGGGCTGTGACCCGGAAGGGTTATCTCCATCCCTGACCCCTCCTTTGTTTTCTGCTTCCTGGTAATTATGGGATGAGCAGCTGTCCTCTGCCCAAACCCTTCCTTCATGCTGCTTCTGCCTTGGAGCTAGCTGAGCAGGAGCTGAACACATTAGCCTAAAAACAGAACACCTCCCTTCCTTTAAGTTTTGGATGTGAGGATTTTGTTCCAGTGAAGAGACAGTGACTAAGAAAGGAATGAACTAAAATGTCTAAATTTTTATAAGGTAAGATAATTTAGTAGATGTATATCCTAAAAGTAGTAGAGTCAAATCTCAGTTTTCCATTTATAAAATGAGGCAAGGAGTACTTAATCTGACCTACTTTACAACTGAGCTAAGAAACAGACAAGACAGAAAAGATATGAAAAACAAACATAAAATAAATCCAATTTATCAATGCTATTATATATTTCACACTCTTTAAAGGAGTGGATGATGAATATGTTGCAGTTTTATCTAGTGAAACCAAAATTTTAAATGTTTACTTTTGGTTGTATAACTCCTGTATTTGTGGTACCCATTGTTATTTTTTCTTCCAACACCCTTTAAACTGACAGAGTTCTGAGCACCCATTTCATTTGTGAGCTTCCATCTTAAACTGCTCTGTGATTTATTATGGTGATACTCAAGTATCTTTCAACAATGCCATGCTTGACTTTTTTACTAGTGAGTAAAAATAACATATATTTATTTCCTATTTTATTATGTCTAGTAACCTTTTACTTACCAATTCTACTAAGTAAAAAGCTAATATATATGTATATATGAAGGAATTTTATATATATATTTTCATCCTCTGATTAAATTACTTCTTATTCCCCTTTTGTATTTTTGTTACTACTGCTGCTGCTATGTATGTATGCTGTTGTATATGTCAAAAAACAGAAAAAAATTAATAAATAAAATTTATACATCCAACATACTATTGACATATGGAAATTGAATTAAGTATGAATATCTCTGTACTTAGTAAAACACAGACATGATACATGTTGGGTAGAGTAGTTACCTTGTACCCCAAAACTTAGCAGTTTTAAGCAATGGACACAGATTATCTCAGAGTGTTCATGGGTCCGGACTCAAGGTGCTGCTTGCTGGGTGCTGCGGGCTCAGATTCCAGGAAGTCGTTGGCTGGAGCTGGAGAAGCAGCTTCCACTCCTGGGGCCACTCCTCTCTCCTGTCTCTATCTTTGCCAGATGCCACGTCCTGAGGACACCCAGACAGTTGACCGAGATACACCCACATGCTGCGGGTCACAGCAATGAGCTCGCCTGCTGAGAAACGCACCAGAAGGAGTACCGAGACCACGCCACGGTCTTGATGAAACCAAATCTCAGAAGTGAAGTCTCATATTTTGCCTCATTCTCCTTATTCAGAGGTAATCACAGGTCCAGCCCTCACTCAGAGGTGGGCAGGGATGGAACCCTAGTATTAACACAAGAAACGAGGGGTTTTTGAAGAAACTTTTAGAGGCTGCCTACTATACCGAGATAATTACCTAGAGTTCATAATTACTCGGTTTTGCTTTAGCCTCATAGCTTGAGCATGACCTTACATTTTAAGCTTTGCCAGTGATCTTTTCACAGAATCATGATCCAGATGTCTGTTGTATTTATCACAGAAAGATCTTGGCTATACTATTCCCCCACACCCTCCAGGAAACATTTTTTTTTTCTTCTCTATGTAGTCCTCGTGGCAGAGCTCTAGTTCAGGGAAGTAATCTCGTACAAATGCACCACTAACTGAGAAAACACAACCTCTGAATCAGAACAGCCAATCTCCTAAGAAAGACAGGCCCTGAGCTGCACGTTTGCATAGTTTATTACTATTAATCCTCACCCAAGCCTGACTAGAAGACTTCTCACCTCAATACGCCGATGGGATGAAGAAGCTGAAGTTAAGTAGTTAACCCATCACCAAACAGCTGGAGAGAGCAATGGAACAAGGACAAAATCCAAGGTCACAGTGAATCCAAAGTCTATGCCATACCTACAGGCATGCCAGACCGCCCCTCTTGTCATCATGCCAGAGCCCTAACTTGACTCTATTTAGTGGACAAATACCATACTTTGAAACGCTGAAGAAGCTTGGATGTACCACTGATTTCTAAAACTAAAAGTAAGAATAATCAATATGAATGTGAGCAAAGATAATAACCTTAAATGTATGCATTAAACTGCATCCTCTACAATTCATAACTTGAAGCTGTGCATCCCAACATTTCAGAATATAATTGTATTTGGAGATTATGATCTTTAAAGCAGTAATTAAGCTAAAATGATGCCCCTGGGATGAGCCCTAGTCTAATCTGAAGTAAAAGGAAATCTAGATTCTTGAAGAGACATTGAAGGTACCTACACATAGGGTAAAAGCTACATGGAGACACATTGAGAAGACAGCCTTCTGCAAGCCAGGGAGAGGGCTCAGAAGCCATCCCACTTGACAGTCGTGCCATCTGGATGTCAAGATTGTGAAGAAGTAAATTTCTGTTATTTAAATGACTCAGCATATGACATTTTGTTACAAAAGCTCTAGAAACATGCACAGTGTGCATATATAGTCTGTAACACATACAAACATATACACTATGTGGATATAAATATATGTGTACACACACATATGTCAGGAACCCTCAAGATGAAGTTGAATTTTCTACTAATTACTAAATAGTACTTAATGTTTTCCACATGAGGAGTTTGTATTAGCTTAGCTTGATTGTATTAGCTGTGCTTGATTTTTTTTTTCCACATGCCATTCTTCCAGGGCTTCTGAGGCTCTCTGGTTTTGGGGTATAAACAAAGAGTTAGATTCACACCCAGACACACTGGCTCTAAGCTGGCACTCTGTCACTTATTTCCAGTAGTATGACCTTGGGCATTATGCCTAGGCTTTCGAAGCCTGTGCTTCCTTATTTTTCAATGTGAGCTAACATTCCTTGAGTATCTACTACAGGCCAGACTGCATTGATCGCCTTTGCATAAACGATTTCAATTTGTAACGTGTGAGAACAATGCCACCTAGCAGGGTTGCTGCAATGACCGAGTGGGAGGGTACCTATGCCAGGGCTTTGTAAAAGGCGCAGATTCACACAAATACGAGGGTGTGTCGTTTCTGTTTTCCACACCAGTGCCTCCAAATGATAAAGCTGTAATTGTGACCTCAGAAACAACTGCTCATCTAGTTTTATGCTCTAGCTCAATGATCCAGAGGTAATCTAAGAGTTAT
Source organism: Thryonomys swinderianus (assembly GCA_004025085.1). Taxonomy (NCBI): domain Eukaryota; kingdom Metazoa; phylum Chordata; class Mammalia; order Rodentia; family Thryonomyidae; genus Thryonomys; species Thryonomys swinderianus. The sequence goes on from PVIC010001132.1 coordinate 46,841, forward strand.
GCTAATCTTTTCAAAGCTTAGTTTTAAACCTATAGCTTCCACTCTAAACAAACAACTTCAAAACCTAAATAACATCCAGCACATTGGCATGATGCATAAATGTAAGGTTTTCTGTGATCTGGCTCAACCTATCTTCCCAACTGTCCCACTGCACCGGGGTTTTTAGCAAAGTGAAATAATTCACCATCTTCCTATTCGAATCTAAGATTTTGTCTCACAAATCCCTGTACCGGTGACTCCCTGCTCCAGTCTTGGTGACTGATAGAACATGCAAAGAACTGAGCACATAGCCTGGAATGCAGTTTTTCTTCAATAAATGGTAGTTGTTATTGTTTTTACTACTCCTGTTACCATCACCTCTGCAGGTCTTACTGGTCCTACTAAAATATTTCTCCCAGTATAAGCTTCACAAATTAAAGTCAATTTCACAGCCTCCACTGCACTCTGACTGGGTTATATCCTGGCCTCTTCTGACAACTTTAGTCACTTCCTGTAACACGGTGAGGTTGCATGTCACCCATCTGACACACACTTGGGATGGAAGCTGCATTGGGAAGATGGCTGGGAGAAGCTGTACCTCTCTGTGGCTGCTTTCAGTCTACTGGGAGAGACAGACATGAGTCAAGCATCACTGTATCTCACTTGAATTATACAGAACCCTCCAAACTGGTTTCTCTTCTGCTTTCATGCTTCAGGTCTGTATCTAAGGTGACTTTCCTAAAATACATACCAGGTCAAAGCACTTCTTTTCTAAAAACCAGGCCAGTAAAAGTTTTACTCGCAGTGACTCAAAAGACGCTGTGTCATCTGGCTGTTTGAAATTCTCCAGATTTTGCCTCCTACTATAACATTACCTTGATTATTCTGCTCCAAGCAGGGTGGCCTGCTTGCTCTCTAACACCCAGGCTCACCCACCTGAGTACTGGTCGCTCCCTCTGGAGACCTGATTGGTTAACTCCCTTGCCTTCATTATGTCCACTCAAATATCACCTTCTTGTAGACACCTGTGCTGTGTGTGCTAATTTGGTGCCCAGACAAGTTCAGACCCCCTTAGTCTATTTTCTCCTTACATATGGCTGTCCTGTTCTAATGGCTATGTGACCTGCTCATTGTGTTGTTAATTACTGGGCTCTCTGTTCTAGCTTGATGGATAGATGCCCCTCTGTTTTAGCTTGATGGACAGACACGAGGATTGTCACTCACTGTTGCATCCAATGGACTTATAACAGTGCTTGAAACAAAGTACAGCCTCAAGATTTGACTTCCGGATTTTATTTTTATTTGTATTAGTATATAGTTACAGGAAATAATGATTATATTCTTTACAAGGAGTTGGTACATGTGCATAACACATGTTCATTGTCCTTTCATCCCATTCCTTTCCTCTCCCTCTAATTTTTGGTCCCTTTCCAATTTTCAGGAGACCAATCTCTCCCACTTCCTAAGTTTTTGCACCTTTCAAGCAACTCAAACAGCCTTCTAAACCTAGGAGGTTCTGAATAAATACTTCTTATTGAGTCACTTTTGATATATTTCTAGTAATTCCAAAGGGTTTCACTGTTCTATGATCCATTTTTATCATTCCACATTTCTAGTCATGTATATTTCACACAGATACATTGTGGATGTATTTATATATATATATATATATATATATATATATATATATATATATATATATATATATATATCCTACATGTATACACATATACTTCAATGTAAATAAAATTTCAGGGCTTCAAGTTTCATTTTGCAACTATTTGAGTTTTAAGGAAAAGTTTTGCTTTTAAATTTTATAATAGTCATCAAAGTGCACACTAACTTCCTATTTTTAGTCTTTTTTGTACATGAGACACTGATACACATAGTGGGTATTTGTTGGTGGCAATATAATATTTTAAAAATATATTACACATTTGGGAGGCAGAAGCAGGAGAATTTCTGAGTTTGAAGCTTGCCTGGGCAACATGGTGAGTTCAGGGCCAGCCTGAACTACAAAAGTGAGACTCTGTCTCAAAAAAAAAAAAAAATACACACACACACATACTCACACACACACACACACACACATATATTACAAAAGAAAAATCAGCTCAATTCAGCAAATAATTAATGAGTATCTACGATTTGAACTTTTTTTATGTTTTACCAAGGTGGAAAGAGATGTTTCCACGCTAAAGTTGTTTGTGATATACTGAATGACAATACTATGTGGACCATTTACTAAAAAATAAGACAAACATAGGAAACAACAGGAAGCTACAAAGCAGTATAGAGTGAATTGCTGGTTTGTGGACAGATAAATAGAAATATGCATTTTCTGTGCTCTCCACCCACACTCCTGCTCTGTACAGGATTCTTTCATAAATAGGGTAATATTCAATTAACAGTAAGTTCATCAGTTGCCTCACTCCACAAACTTATCCACCAATGAAGGATTTAGTCTTCTTTCATTCTTTTGTTCCTTTCTGCTCTTGGAGGAGCATGGAAGGCAATATACATAATAAGCAGAGCTCAATTTACAGCTGATCACAGTTATTTACTAAACTGGCCCCCCTTTCCCTCAAACACCCCCACTTTGATGGGTTATGACAAGGGCAGCTCGGAGTTTCTTTGTGAGAACATGCTCAGGGTGAGAGATTGACAAGTGGAACTTTTGCTTTTTCTTGGGGAAAGGAAATTTCCAGGGTCATGCTCCTTGTATTTGCAAAGAGCTTTAAAAGCTCCAGAGCATGAAAAAAAAGTCAAAATTGACTTCTTGCTGATGATCAGGAACTTCGTGACAGCAGAGAGAGGAAGAAAAGGGAGATGGAGGCCGTGAAGCAGAATGTCAGGATAACCACTAAGGACGGCGATTTCAAAACAGGTCTCTAGGGTAAGTGGGAAGTTAGAGACTCCAAGGGAATCTGTAGTCATTAGATGAGACCACGGAAGCTGACAAACTCCAACCCCAATCAAATAGGGTCTGCAATAGCAGCCTGCCGTGAGAGAAGGTGACACTGTACTGCGTGGACAGGTCTCTCCCCGAAAAGCACAACGCGTGTGCAAGTTCCCATGGGTTCACTGTTCATTTAAAATTATACTACGCATGTCCCGTTATGCGTTTCAGTTGTTCCAGGAAAAAAATATCCTATTTCTAATACTCATGTCCACATGCCAACAAACTATATCTGTATTCTAATGCCCATCTTGATTTATTCATAAGGGCCTGCAAAATTCATGCTTTCATGAGGAAATGTTTTAGCTCTTTTTATCTCTTGGTCATTTGAAAAACTGAATGACTAAAAGGCAGGAGCTTCAACTTCCATTCACTTCTGCAGCAAAAAAAGAGTTCTACATACTTTAGATCTTCATTTCTAACAACAAAGTCCTGGAATTTTAAGAGCGATGTTTTTATCCCCAGAAAATAATCTCCTTTAGAAAAATAGCTGAAAAAAAACCTTGTTATATTGGTATGTGTTTAAGCCCTTATATTGAGAAAGGAGATTATTAGCATAGTGGTTTGAGAAAATACGTAGGATTCCTGTTTAACAAAACCCATTTTCATTACTGCTTGGCTTCGTGACTAGATAACCAAAGGCAGGGAAAGAGCAGAAGCCCATGTGACTGGGGCTGTTTGAGAGTCTGAGAGAAATGAGCTGATTACTGAGAAACCAAAAGGGGACAAAGTGAGAAGCTGGTGGATCCCGTAGAAGGTCACATGGACCTGCAAGTCAACTAGGTCTTTGAGGGGACAACACAAGAATGGTCTCAACTCCAACATGGTTGAACCAAACACAAAGCTTTTCTGAACCAAACGGCTGACTGAGCTCCAGAGGCATTGTCCTTCCAATGAGTTTTGTCACCAGCACACACGTTCACCAGTGAGAAAGAAAATTGTTACACGGCATGCTATAAGGTCGCTAGGAATTCATTTCACCTTGGAAAACTTCTAGTTGGATCATTAGAGCTTAACGACGAAACTACATTTGTTTAGCTTTGAACAAAAAAATGTACCAAATGCATAGGAATCATGAATTGTTAATGGGAATGTAAATACAGATTTTTAAAGGGGAAATTTACTTATTAGTGTACAGTTAGGGATTTGTCTTTGGCCATGGATGTAAAGCCATGGATGAGATTCACTCATCCCTCAAGGAAGACACTTCAAATTATCATAGCCCTGTCTATCCAACTAAAAAGTAAATACACATTTCACTTTTGACAGAGGAATATTAAAAGGTTTAATTCAATAATTGATGAAAAGGGCACTGAGTTATTTGAGTAAATGAGGTTATATAAATGGGAAGTATCATAAACTTTCACATCCATATATCATTAATGATCCCCCAATTGTCAAGCAAGGTCTGTGCAGAAGTGTTTTCCCCATAAATCATTTTCTGAACATGAAGTTAAAAACCCCACTGCCCTGAAAAACATCAGGAAGATGCACACTATATAATTAGTCAAGAATAGAGTTGTGCTAGTCACTCCTCTAATACCAACACTGTCATCCAGCCTCCAAAAACAATCAAGTCATCCTATTGTTTACAAGTCAGATGCAAACCCAAATACTGCAAGGTTAGCCTATTCTTCAAATAGCTTCACTTGTGCCATAATTTCACAGCAAACTGGAAAAGCAGACATTCGAGAGCTTTCCCTGTTGTCGCTAATCTTCCCACTCCAAATTATGCTGCTGCCTCTGTATTTTCTGCTACATTTGCTCTTTTTCAGGTGGAGCTGACAATTCTGAGGTCATACTGGGTCTTCAGTGGCAAGCTGACAGTAGGACATGGCTGTTTGAGCTGAGTTACTAATAAGTGAACCCATGGCGTGCCTTTTCATTAGCGAATGTATCATTAAAAGCATCACCTCCATGACTTACTCATTGTTCTTTGCCCAGCCTGGCCCCTGCCTTGAAGCCTTAAAAATAAAGAAACCATGCTAGCCTAGCGAAGGGCTGGGACCAGCTAATTAGTGGCCTCCTTCCTGCATATTCTCTTCTCTCTCTGCAGCACAGAGAAAGAACAACTCCCTCCAAGCCAGCAACTATAATTATGAATGGATTTGTTTCAGGAAATGGGGAGGAACAGGCTAGGAGATAATTAATACTCAGATCAGGAAAGGAAAAACTGAGATCCAGGGAACAGCCCCCCCCCCCAAGTCCAAGATCTCAAAACCCAGTGGCTATACTGTTGGTGTGTTCTGGTTGATCTTCTAGGTTGACATTGGAGTTGAGCAGCCTCAGATATAAGCTCTATCTCTACTTGTTACTATTTCTATGAGCCCAGGAAACTTTTTTCCTGTCTCTGAACTTCACTTTGCTTTTGTAAAATGAGAATAACCAGAAAACTGTAAAATGGAAACACTCTGTCCAAAGTCAGACTACAAAATATAAAGCACTTACAGTAAATGTCTACCTCTTAGTGTCAGCTTCAAAATGTAATATCAGCATCCCTAAAATTTCTCAAACATTTCTTTTTCTACTGGAGTATCCTAGATCCTCCTAGTGTCTTCATTTTCAATCTGAATTCAGTTCCTGGACTTGTGATCTTCGGACTCCTTTTCATAACATGTACAAATCCATACTGTTTACTTTTCAGCATGGTAAGCCTGTGAAGACAGATAGTTGAAAACGAAGTCATAGCTTTGCAGGATGACTCATTAAACATGAGGCTTCGACCACAGAACTGAGCCAAGCTGATTTAGAAATTATGTATAGAGGGAGACCCTAGACCTATGAAGTCGCTTATTCAATCAACCCACACATACTAAGAGCTTTCTGTATGCTTTACAAGAAGGTTAGCATAGTAAGCAAGATGTAGATTTATTATATTTGTGACAAGTGCTAGTAGTGAGTGTTAGTTTTGAGATCATGGGAGGTTTACCTTTCAGAATAATTCACAGGGAGCTGCCACTACAATTAACAAGGGATAATAAGCATCACTGAAATGCACTGCTGTTCAGCAAAAGGCACTTTCTAATTTCACTAGAGGTCTATGGTTGCCTTCAGTTGCTGGGTTACCTGGGGTTGTCTGGAGGCTTCCAGTCAGATGTGTTCTCTGTTGTGTGTCTCAGAGTAAAAGTGCAGCCACTACCTTCCACTCCCTCCAATGAGCAAAGGAACCCTAATGCACAACCCTATTTAGTGCTTAAGTCACATTCCCTAGTATTCTCATGGGTTAGACAGGTCGCTTAGCCAAGCCCAATATCAGTATGATGGAAAATGTACCCAGCTGCTTTGGTTATTTGCAAAGTCACACTGCAGAGAGAACAAGTGGAGACAGACAAGAGTAATTCAGCACACCTTGAGGGATAACTATGGTAAATGTGAAGGAGAAAGCAGCATGAGCCTAACAGAGGGGAACTTAGCAGGACTATCCTGCATTATCATGCCTTTGCTTGGAGAGATTTAGAAGATTCTTCTAGAAGGTACTTTTTTCTATGCCAGGTTTCTAAGACTAACAATAATCAGTCTTCCATTCTATTGCCCCTGCCGTATCCCTGGAAGTGATAGACAATACACCCCAGTGCCTTCCAAGGTGTGTTGGGGTACTTTTTCTAGTCCTACAGGGGATTCTTTATGCCCTAAAAATCTGTCTAAGACAATCGGGCTATGTGTTACAAATGGAAGCGCTTATTCTCCTTAATTGAAACATGTGAGTACCGAGGAGCAAGCGTAAAAGTAGGATCTGTCTATCTATCACTGTGACAAATGGACAGTTTATCGCCTTGCATTTTCTCAGCACTGCAGGAAAAGGTTGTAAGTTCAGAAAAATCTATTTCCCACAGAGCAATTATCCATTTTAATATTAAATTTTAAAATGATTTTTAATTTATCAACTAGTCACTGAATTCAGGGTTGGAACTGTCAGATCTTTGCCTTGGATATTAGGCTGATGGTGGGTCATATTCAAAGTCCACAGATAATGAACATTTTGTAAATGTGTAATGCAGCCCTCTTTTTCCTCAGTGTGAATTAATTGATCTTTGTGCCATTAGGGAAACTATGCACTGCTCTATATTTCTCTCTGTCTTCTTCACTTCTTTTTGGTTCAAATGTAAAACCAAACATTCCAAAATAAAACCCAACTTTAATTAAAGCTGCCCTGGACCTTGGAAAAATGATATCCTCCTGCTTCACTGAGACTTTGAAAGTGTCCTGCTTTGATGCTGTGTTGAAAAAGCAATAAAACAGAGGTGAGAGGCTTTAAAGAGAGAGGTTGAGAAAGTTGCCCTCCACTCTGGTGACAGGAGAACTTCTCTCTGGTCTATAGTTCAGAGTCCAGGAGAGAATTTGCATTCAGTAAAACCACACATGAAAGTCAACTCATGTTTACCAAACCTCATACCTGGAGCGTGAAAGCTGCTACCTAGACCAGAGTCCACTCTGTATCCTTGACATGGGAGATTTTAAAAGCTTTTGAGGAATCCAGACACTGGGATACATAATAGGACATTTTAGTTAACATAATATAATTTTCCCCAATGTATAAAAACCAAGATCTTAAAATGTTAAGATAGTACTTTCCCAGTCAGATCTAAGATGGCATTTTCCTCTTTAGGATTAAGGTGATACTTTCTATCCAGGTCTATGATGGTTCTTTTAAGCAGCTGTATGACAATATCTAATAAAATGATTGAAATTCCCTTCACTAGTTGGGTGAAGTGATTGAGAAATCCATATAGTCTATTAATTCCTAGTCATCTCCATAACTTCCAAAAATCTGAATGTGCCATGGTATTTTTTTTCTGCCATTCACAAGTGATCTACTATCCACAAAGGCCTCTCACAGAGGAGGTAATTAGTAGACCACTGTCAAGATTAGTGAGGACAAAGATAAGTTTCTCATGCCTCCTCTTTTCTCTAGCAAAAAATATTATCATTGTATATGGAAGTGAAAACATTCAGCCATGCACTAGAAGAGTGGCTGCGATTTTTTTCTCCAACCTAATGGAATCAGAGAGACCTGATATTCTATCAGGTATAGACGAGCATCTGCTACAGTCATTGCCTTTTTGCAGACACATTGCATGATGTCTTGGATGTGAGAGGTGTCCAGACATTACACAAACGAACAGATGAATACTTAAGTGGGTGAGTAGACCTATAAAGGACTCAAATGCCAGTCCAAGACTGTTTAATAGCACAAAATAACCCTTATCAGAAGAAAGAAGAGGAAACTCGCTTATCTTGTAATAGGTGTGATGTTTTTCCCCGAAAGGAAAATTTCCAAGGCCACTTTTCCCCCTAAGGGAAGCAAAGATCAATGCCAGCAGCCCAGCAGTCCCCAGAAGCCCCGTGGTGCGTGCATACCTGATGGAGGGGGGAAAATTGAGGCGAGGAAATAGATTTCACTTGCAAGCTTTAAAGTGGTTATTATAAGCAATAGGGAAGAAGTAATTATTTTTAAATGATAAGCACTACCTGGACAACGTGACAATCTTCTATTTAAATGTAACTTTGTGAAAGGTGGCTATTTAGTGAGTACATGGTTCTATCACTCTGGATGTCTTGAGCCTGTTAGTGTGAAAAATATTTTAAAACTCAAATGGAATCAGGCAGTAAACTGCTGGTTGCAATTTCCTTTTCCTAAAGAGCATGATGGAAGGAGCTCTTTGTTTTTCTCAGACAAGACACCTTTTATAAAAGATGTAGGGTGGGACTTCATGACCCTCTTTGTGCAGAAATGACAAATGGGGCTTTTTTTATCATCAAGGTGTTGGTGGGATGTTTTAGTTGGAATTGACTTTTGTTTTCTTTTTGACCATGTGATCTTTTCAACCACAGAGAGAAATAACCAAGAGATAACTTCACATACAAGATTCTAATAGTCCCAGAAGTTTGAATCTGACCCAATCTCCAGATTTATCCCTGACCTTGCCTTTTTCTAGATATTTCTAGATTTTCTAGATATTTACCCTTCTTCATCCCTATATCTCTCCTGCCCATGATTTTATTTCAGCACCTAGTTCACAGAACTCCTTCAAAAACAAAGAGGGAAAACACCTCTCGCTATAGCTCTTTGCAGCATCGCTACCCCTTGGCACCAATTACATCAAGCTGCTCTAGGAAAGGGCATGCTCAGCAGTTTCCCTGGCCAGCCAACCTGAAGCAATCAGAGAGGCATCCTGACCAAAGAGCAGGGTTAGCAGACAAATGAAAAACTGGACACATCTCCTCTTTAAATCTACTGGGCCTTATTTACCAGAATCTTGGTCTCCAAGAAAGAATTTACATCAGGCTTCATAAAGTGTGATGACCCTTAAGCACAAAGCAATTGGATTATTTAACATGGAGGAAGAAATGACTCTAAGAAGCTTCCAGGGCTTTGCAATGATATCTCACCATATTGCAGCAGAACCAAGAAGCTAAAGGAGACTTTCAATAGATAAGTGCTTTGATAATTGGTTCTAAGTGGCCTCAGAAGAGATACTAACTTTTCAGTAAAATAAAGTCCATTGTCACTAAAGGTTAACATAGGACCCAGAGGCCCACAGGAACCTTCACATGGTACAGTCTAGGGAGCATTGGTAGCCAGAGAAATATGGAGTAGAAGTTCTTATGTATGTCTTGAAGTAACTCGATGATCTATAAACTACTAGTCTGTTCTTTCTGTCAACACCCTCACAGTAACATGAACCTCAAATCAGAAATACTTGAAAAATAAAAATTATATCTGCACTGAACATGGACAAATATTACTTTCTTGTCATTGCTCCTTAATGATACAGTATAAAAGTTATTTGCACTATATTTACATTGAATCAGGTATTATAATGAACCTAGACATGATTTAAAATATGCAGGAGGATTGTGCAGGTTTTATGCAAACATTACAGCATTTTATATAGTTAAAGGCCTTGAGCATCTGAAGATATGGGTAACAGCAGGTCCTAGAATCCACCCCCAATGGATAATGAGAAGGACTGCATGTGTATCTGAATATTTCTCTTTTTTCACCTCCTCAGCCCCTAAGATGTGTCATTCTGAAGGAGTTAGCTTAGTAGCAAGACTAACTTTGTTTGTTTCCTTTGCCTTCAACTGCTTCATGTAAGCTCATAAAAGTATAAAACAGTCAAATATTCAAGCTAACAGCATTTCATCAGTCTTACTTTGCCCTTAATAATTCATCTCTCTTATGTTTACTCAGTACCTGTGCAGCATAAATATGCATGATATGCAGCTGTGTATGTTTCAAGCATTTTCATAGATAGACTAACAGCAGGAGACTTTTGACCTTGGTCTGAAGAAGAAAAAGTTACTGAAATAACTAATGACAGAATTGACAGTCTCTTACTTTAAATTAAAGAGGAAGAGGGAGAAACACATTCCCAAGAGAAAACTCCTTAACAACAATTTAGATCCCAGCCCAAGAGGTGCACTTTGCAAATTACATTTGAAAATGGTTATTTTTTTTTTGTAGGGGAATTTTACAAGGACAACACCTATCTTCTTGCCAAAAACTGTATAGAGATGTTTCAAGATAGAATAAAAGAATGTCTGGAGCCTCAGAGTTACTTGGAATAAATATGCTAAGAAGTATGAAGGCTTATTAATGCTAGTAAATATTCAGCCAGGAATAAAAGATCCGTGAACCAAACTAAGATTTAGAGGAAAATGAACAACTCCTAACCCAACTGTGCAAGATGGTTGATTACTTTTTTTCTGACTCCCTCAAATGTATAATACCTCTATTAGGTATTTTACATCTTGCTTTTCTCACCATTTTCAATATCTTGGCTGGAAATGCCAGGTATAATGGTATCATAGATTGCTACCAGTTCAGCTTCTCCTTTGTGATGGAAAAGCAGCACAAGCATAAAGACTGTGTTAGCGACTTCGTTGTGCATCATATGCTTACAGTGGCAAAGGGATTTTTCCAGATGTTCCAGCCCAGGTTGGTGTATTTGAAAACTCTGTTCTGTTTTCAGAGTCCATTTCCCTAAAATACACACACTCAGATGCTCAGGCTGGAGTGGGATTCAGTCATCCCTTCTTCACTGTTTTTCAGTGAAGCCTTCTGTTCTGCCATCAGGTGAAAGGGAGACCAATACCTCCAAGATCTCATTTACAGATATAATATTATGAGAAACCTGACACAGATTTATGTACCAGCTTGTAACGGCACAATTAGGATCTTTATCTATACAGGGAACCACGGGCCAAATGGCATTTTTCATTTTCAGAACAAGCGTCCACCAATCTTGAGAGCTGTGAAGTTAGGGAAGCAAAACATGGGGTTGCACTGATAGGATTTACTTAGCAATGCTTTTCCTGGGTCCAGGAAATGGCATTTGTCCCAGTAGGGATTCTGAAATTGTGACCAATATTGTTGTGGTCACAATTTACCCTTCTGATGTGCAGAAAAACAGCTTCCTTATTTTCTATAAGTGATACTATTGTAGGTAGGTAAGCTAATTAGATTTTCTTGTAGGCAGTTAAACAGGGCCGCCCTCAAGGTGCCAGTCCTCAAGGAGCGAACACAGGTAGAAGCCACATGGAGAACAGTTAAGGCACGTACACTGGAGGGCACTGTTAAAAAAGAAAAGGGGACTACTCCCCCTAGACAGAAGGTAGAAGTGACTGATCCTCTAAATGGAAAATGCCCTATAGGTGATTTGTTTTCCCATTTGATCACCATTTAATCTATATTACCTGGGTGACTGTACTTGTAATCTTATTGGTTGCTCATGGTTTTGTCCCACCTCATCTCACTTCGTAATTTCCCATTGGATTATAGTTTTCTTTCACTCTGTAGCCGCCTCGTCTCAGGGCTTTGTTGTATAAAACACCTCTGAGAAGTGGGGTGGACAGATAACCCACTTTCCAGTCTCCCTTCTGTCTCTCTTAGACAGAAGCTTTCTTTAGATCAATAAATTGCTTCTACTCTCAAACTCTGCTGTTCCTAGAGTTCATTCTTTGATTTTAATGAATCTGAACTCATGTTTTAGATATGTAGCAGGTCGGGGAGTTACATCTACTGCGTCTATATCAGTACAATCTTGCTCAGACTCTTTCACCATGATGAGTGGCTCACAGAAGGTGGGACATGGGGAGCAGCAGCCATTAACTTTAAACTTTCCTCTTAATAATGTTTCAGCTCCTGTGGGTTGCACAACATGTCTGTGATTTTTTTTTTTTCTCAGGCAATTCAAAGTTCACTCCCCGACTGAATTACTCCTTTCTTCCTTTTCTTATTAGGACAATGGTGTTTGGTTGTAGGGGATAAAGTACAGGCCTCGTGATTTGGGGAGGAAGACACCTTTGGTCTCATGCTGGTAACTAGGCAAGGGTCCATGAGAGACTCATTGGCCTAGAAATGAATGTGTCCAGGCTGGACACTTTGTCTTTAAAATTATCATCTATAATCAGCTAAGGTCCTGAAAATCAGATAGTCTGGTAACTGAGTCCAAAAATTGGATTCTTTAGTCATATCTGAAGATACACCAAGGTTTGTGACCTCTGTTTTGTGACCTCTTAGCTTTTTTCACTGGACAAAAGTTCAGAATTCATGTCACCATGTTTCCCTACTTCCAACTCTTGCCCTTCTTACCCAGCCACAGTGCAAAAATTATATCTGTTTTCTCTTTCTTCATAAGCAGAAGTACACCCTTTATCATTTTCTTAGCTCAGAATCTTATAACAAATCACCATGAATTATAAGGTGTGGACGAAAATGACTTATTCTCATGGTTTTAGAGGTTGAGAAGTTCAAGGGCAAGGTGCCAGCCAATTCAGTTCCTGAGGTCTTTTGTCTAATGACTGCAGATATCTGTCTTTGTAACCTCTCATAGAGGAGAAAGAAAAGGGGGAAGAGGGGAAGGCATGGAGGAAGAAAGAGAGGCAAAAGAGAGAGAACTCTTTCACCTGTTTCTTCTCGTGAGGCTGCTCTCATCACGAGCACTTTAAGCCCATGCTGGACTTACATTCCTAGTCACGTTGGGGATCAGAATCTCAACATGCCAACTTTGGAGAGACACAAATATTCAGTCAATAATAGTAATAGTTTTGATTTTTTTTTTCTGAGAAGCACATCACCCACCTCATATGTTCCCAGAAGTCCTATGATTAATAACTTGCATCACAAATAGAAAGCTTCAAGGAAACAAGATTTAAGGGACAATAACATACATAATTTAATATACTGAAAATATTATTCTTATTGCAAAGCACTAGAACTGAAAAACTTTTTAAAAATGCAGATGCATGGGAATATATGTGTGAAAATGTTCATGGGCACATGCGTGTTCAAGATTTTGCGTGTTCTGTGAAGACTCACAGGGAGTGCAGTAACCACAGTGTAAGAGAGCAAGACCCTCCTGAATTATCCTGGCCTTTCCTGTGTCAAAACTTACAGAGAGTTTCATCACCTGCCATAGGTAACAGTGCCTTGAAAATAGACAGGAGCTGTCAGCCCAGAACACGCTGCCGTCTAGGAACCTGAAGGTTTCCTCTGGGAGGAATCAGGCAAATATCACATCATGAGAGACTATCTTTGCAACCTCAGCTGGCCTTGACCCGGGATAAAATATATGTTTCCTAAGAACACCTAATAATTTAAGCGCTATGACAGAGGTCCCTTCTGGAGTTTCCACACAGAATATTTATTCTACTCTCCCAGACTTCCGCACAGAGAATAGACATAGTGCCTCTACGACATTTTATGGATTAAGGTGATATTTAGACAATCTTTGGTTTTCCCTTTGGAATAAAATAAGCCTGTGTTTCTCTCTCAAACAGTATCACAGAAATTATTTTTGAGTAGACTTGAGCTTATGAAGAAATATAGAGTTAGTTACAGAGGAAGTCAAGTAAATGAAATTTCCTAGAGAAAAATTCCATCTGCTAAATAATTATTTGCCATAAACTGTGGAGGAGTAAATTGACCTAACATGTTCCTCATCACGTCTCACTTATAACCCGTCTCTTTTTACAGCTGGGGTGCAGCCTGATGGCATCTTTCGGTTTTTTCCCATACTATTTATGAGGTTGAGCCCAAGTAAAATTTGTTAATAACCCATTCTCCTTGCAAAATTTTATTGCCAATTATTGAGAGATGATTGTAATTGAATTCCCTTTTTAACAAATTGCTTTTGGTCGAGGGATATATAATTCTAAATAAATCAATTTATTCCAACCCTAGGTTCAGGTTACTACTCTTAGTGACTAAAAAGCTACGAATTTGGAAATTAGCAGAACTGTGTCAAGTCTGGCCTCCCAACAAACTTTCTGTTTTAGAGAAGTAGCTTTTAGTCTTATTTGATTATCTATAAAATGGAAATAAGAGCCACAAAATAACTAAGGGAATGAAGGAAAACAGGGTCTGTGGTTTCCGAAACCATTCTTACTACTTTTTAAAATGCTTTTTCCTCCTACCAGAGAACCCAAGTATAAAGGCCAGCAGTTCACCATGCATACAATGTAGGGAGGAGAGAGTCAACGCCAGATAAACTGATGTATGGTTTCCACTATATGTTTCTATTGAGCCTCGGCCTCTGGATGAGGTACCTCTGTAATAAGCATAAGTAAAGTGATATGATAGAGGCAACATAAAAACAATGGATAATGAATGAGAAAGATCAACTGGCCCCCAGAGGTGGCTCCTCCAGAGGAGGACAAATTTCCTGGAACACAAGTTCTCCACTTAGTGGCCGAGAGACACTGTGGAAGGACATGTGCCGCACCCCACAAGACTGCAAACAGGTCAGATGTTGAGAAGGATGTTGGGGAACCAAGAAGTGGAGCTGCGATGCCAGGTGAGGAGGGAGTAAATATTGGGAACCATGAGCAAGGATCTCTTAGAGGAAGAAACAGCCAAGCTGATCCGAAAGTTGCAAACCCCAGTTCCTACAAGGGAAATCGCCTGTGTTGCTTTCTGTGGGATTTCATTCGAAATTCCATGAATATGAAACTTAGGTAATCTTCTGTTTTCTCTCAAATAAAATAGTGTTGTGTTTCTCTCGCAAACAGTATCCAAGAAGCAATTTTTCCTTCTTTCCTTCCTTCTCGCTTCCTTTCTTCCATTCTTTCTTTCAATTAGTATATGTGTATAGTACATGCCGTTTACATTTCTTGTTGGAATTGGTACATGTACACAACACATACTCTTTTTTAAAATTCGCTTTCCTTTTCCTTCTTCCACCCTCCACTGATCTCTTGATCCTTTTCCTTTTTAGTTATTTTTATTGTTTTATTTTGTAAAATATAATGTTTACATTCCTTGTGCGGAGCTGCTACATGTATATAACACATCTTCATTCCCTTTCCATTCTTTTCTCTCTCCCCCCTCTGCTCTCCTCTCCCTCCATCTCTTGATTTTCTTCTTTTTTGCAAAAGATCTATCTCCCTACCTTATATTATCTATCTTTAATTTTGTTCTTTATTTATAATTTGAGTTTCTCACATAAGTGAAATTGTGTGATATTTTAGCCTATATGTTAATTTATGAAGAAATACTCAAAATTTCTTGTCATGTTCTCTCTCTCACACACTTTTATCCTTAATTTTATGCTTAATTTTATGTATAATCTTAATTTTAATGTGGGAACATTTTCTTTCCCAGTTTTCCTCAGTGATTTATAAATTTATTTATTAATCACTAATTATTTAGTAAAGTTTCCTAGAAGTCATTGGATCCTCAATCAGTTGTACTTTTGTTGTAGGAAAGGATGCAGAAATTGTTCTTTAGGTAAAATAATGTTTTGGACATTTTATAGCACAAACTATGTAGTAGGTTGGTTTTTAATTTATTTTTTATTTTGATCTAAGTTAATATTTCACATTGGCATATTCAATGGATTCAACTGGCAAAATTCAAAATGTAATTTAAAAATGGCTAAAAATATATACATTTTATCTTTTGAAGCTTAAATTATTTGTACTTGTGTAAATAAAGTAAAAGCATGTTGTTTGTATCTCTGGAGTCATTTTGATGTATATTTAAAAATGAAGTCTAATAAATTTGAAGAGAATAAGTGAAAAGTTGTCAAATTATCAGCCATCTCTTGATCTGAATCCTCACAAACCCTGTTGCTAGATTTCCTTCTATCCTTTTACCTCTCCCTTCAAACACTTTTGTTCTGCTTTCCAAATAATGGCAACGCATCTCAAAGCTTGTGTCATTTCCAGAGCAAGTTCTGACAAAGGGAATCCAGGGCTTCCTTCTTAACAAATTCCAAACAATTCTTAATGGTGACTCTGATTGGTTAAATCTGGGTCACATGTGTGTCCATGAGCAATCACAAGAGCAGAGAGGTGTTAACCTGATTGACCAGGTCAAGTCAGAGGCAACACCACCACATTAGAAGAGGCAGTCACTAAAAGAATAAGATGGGTGGTAAGCTGCATAACAGCTATTCTTTAAGTGATCAAGTCTGATGCATATTTTAGTCAGGACAAGAGAGTCTGGAGGGTAAGACCTTCTTGTTACTTCACTTTTAATGGTTTTACCTCTAGTAAAAAAATGAATGAAAATTACCCACTGAAATTCAGGGTACTTACAATTTTACTCTAACTCAAAGAGAATAAACCTTGCAAAAGGTGCACATGAACCATAGGTTGAGCTTGAAATGAAGATTTATATCTTTCCAAAAAATAGCACAGGAAAGTCAGAGAAATGTCACCTAGGAAGAAATCTCTGTGAGACACCTATGGGCCTGCACAAGACGTACAAGGCAACTTGTGCTTGTCTTTGGTACACAGATCCAATGCGTGAATATTTCAAATGTAAGAATATATCAACTGCTCACTTCAACATCCACATACCAAGGTCTGGACAGGAGCTTTGCACTTGCAGGGACTCACAGGGTAATTACACATTTCTAAACTGGGTAATAGAGATTTGTGGAATATAAATATAGAGAAACGTTAGACAAGTATGGATTATTTAGTGGGTAGAAAGGAAGAAAATGATCTGTTTATTTTCTTCTTGAATCTTCTTTGGTCCATGCAATGATGTAGTAATTGAAAAAGATGCTTTAAACAAGCACCAAAAACACTAAGCTTCTCTATGGTAGGAACTGTGCCAGAGTTTGGACAAAACGATGAACGAGGCTTGTTCGTGTCCTGAAGAAAGTGATTGAGAAAGAAAGCTCCTTCAGTAGAAATTAAGATACAACACTGTACAACAAAGGCCTATAAAATATGCTATTAGAGCTTAATATCAATTTAAAAGGTCATACCTGCAACTCTGCCTATAAGTAAATATACCAATATTGTCTGAAATTCTATCATTAGTAGCTGATTCACTTTAGGTAGACAATGTCTTCTGATAAATTTTAGGTAACTTTGGTAGAATTATCACCTTAATTAGGGTTGTCAGTTGTTCCTAGTTGCTGTGAATTAATCATTTGGATCATTTCCCCACTAAAAAGCAATAAACTCAGAAAATGGTGTTTTCTTAGGGCTTGAACATCAAAGGTAACAAAAGAAAGAAGTTTTGGATATCCAGGATTCGGGACAAAGGTTTGAGTTCCTCTAAGAGACCAATTAAGATACAAGCTGCCAGGTGTGGTGGATCATGCCTATAATCCCAGCACTCGGGAGGCAGAGACAGGAGGATTGCTGAGTTCGAGGCTTGCCTGGGCCACATAGTGAGCTCAGGGCCAGCCTGAACTACAAAGCGAGACCCTGTCTCAAAAAAAAAAAAAAAAAAAGATACAAGCTGCCCCAGCAGAGCTGCTTTTCCTTTTTCTATATACTGATGACCTATATCAGGATATTGAAAAACACTTGATATTGTAGATTGGTCAGTTGAATAACTGAGTCATATTTGAATGAATCTGATTTCATTCAAAAGAAGTGAATGAAACTTCCTAAGCACATTTTGACTTCCTTGTCTAGTACAACCAGATATTTGGTCTTCTCTGTCTGAAGAGAAGGTGCCAGGTAAAATTGGAGCAAAGCAGACAGGCACTAAACAGATCTAGACACATCCACTATATAACCAGCTGACCATCATCATAATAAAATACCTGAGTTAATTAGCTGATAAGAAAAATGTTTATTTTGGTTTACAGTTCTAGAGGTTCCAATGTTTGGTCAGGTGAGCCTGCTTCTTTGACCCTCTGGATACCAATAGTAGAAAGTGCATGGCAGAATACAATTGCTCACCACCTTGACTGGAAAGCAAAGAAAAAGACAGACCAGAACTTTAAGGACAAGTACCCAGTGACCTAAGGAGCTCCCATAGGGCCCCACTTCTCAATACTTTCCCAACCTCCCAATAGTACCACCCTGAGGACCAAGCCTTTAAGCACACAGACCTTTGGGGAAAGCCAGTGTCTAAACAATAGTGCCCAACTACAATTACATTTTTTTTGTCCTGGTTTGCATATACTAGAAAGTACTTAGATGCCCAGAGCCTGAGAATAGACTGAGAAACAGGGATCCTGAGAGGATAGGATAGACGTTAAACAGAACTACACTACTCAGAAAAAGGAAATCAAAGAGGATATCAGAAACTGTGATATCTATCCCCTGTTCCTGGAAATGCAGAACAAGTACAGTCAAAATGCCCACACTTACAAAATTGTTTTACAGATTTAACACAATCCCAATCCAAGTTCCAACATGATTCTTCAAAGAACTGGAGAAAACAATCCTAAAATCCATACAGAAATGAAAGAAATCCAGAATAGTGAAAGCAATCCTGGATAACCAGAACAAAGCAAGTGGCATCAAAAGGCCGGACTTGAAATTATATAACAAAGGTGTGGTGATTAAAAAAAAAAGTTAGCATGGACATCAGGCACAAAAACAGATGAAACTCAGTAGAACAGAATAGAAGATGCAGAAAAAACCAAGCACATTCAACTATTTGATCTTTGGCAAAAGGCCCCAAACCAGACATTGAAAGGAATACAACCTCTTTAGTTAACAGGGTGCTAGGAAAGCTGGTGAGCCACATGCAGAAAGTTGGATCTAGTCCAACCATGTACTACACTAAACTCAAAATGGGTCAAATAACTAAACATTCAAACAAATTATCTTTTGGAAAATGAAATAGGTAAATCTCTTAAACAGGTTTAGACAAAGACTTTCTCAACAGAACTCCCGTTGCATAGTAAAGTGTGCTGAGAATCAGGAAATGGCATCATCTCAAATTAAAAAGCTTCTTCACAGCAAAACAACCCACCAAGTGAAAAGACAGCATAGAGAAAGGGGGGGGTGATGTCGCCAGCTATTCCTCACACAGAGGACTAACATCTAGAACATATAAATAACTCAGAAAACTTCCACTCCATCCAAATAAAATATCCAATTAAAAATGGGCAAGTGAAATAAATAGATGCTTCACAGACATACAAATGGCTGATAAATATGTAAAGAAATCCTCAGAGAGGTTGAAACGAGGGTGGGAAAATGTAAAAAATAAGAAATATCATGTACAGAAATAAATTCTCAATGATGAATGTGACCATAATGTATACCTAAAATGTACCAAAAACTCAATTAAAAAAACACAAAGATTCTATCTTACCCTAGAAAAAATAGTCACCATCGAGAAATCAAACAATGGGTCAGAGATTTAACTCAAGTGGTACCACATCTACCATGCAACCACAAAGGTCCAAGCTTGATGACAGGTATAAAAAACAAAGATCAAATAATAAAAAGTGCTAGGAAAGCTACAGGGAAAACAGATACAGTGGATGCCTAAATTAGTAGAAACATTATAGAAAACTAAAACTAGAAATTCCATTTGACCCAGCTTTCTCCCTCCTATTTTCCCAAAAGAGTTAAAGACATCATATTACATAGTATATAAATACCTATGTTTATAGCGGTGCAGCTCATAATAGCTAAATCTTGGAAGCAGCCCATATGTCCATCAACAGATGAGTGGGTAAAAGAATTACAGCAATACACACCAAGAAATACTAATCTGCTGTAAACACAGTCATTTATAAGAAAATGGATGGAACCATAATGTTACATGAAATGAACCAGAGACACAAACTTCCATAAGAGAAGCTTCAAGTTCCTCTTATTTGAGAAACTGAAAATGTGAACAAAGAGCCAAATAAAAGAGAGATGATAGAGTAGGGACACAGATGGATCTCGAGTGAGAAGGAGACCAAGTGCCGGAGGGAAGCGGAAATGGAATGAAACAGGGAATGTGGATATGTAAGCACATGTATCAACTCCACAAAAGAGATATAAAGATCATGTCCTGAGAACATGTATTAATAAACTAACATTAATCTTTTAAAAACTTTCTGCATTCATCCATCAGGATAAAGTAAAGGAAGGATGCTGTGAACAGAAGCTAATAGAAGGCATCCCTCATTCTCATGGATGCAGATAAGGCAGGTTTTTATTTTGAAAGAGAAATAAAGCATTACAAGCATACCGAATGGCAGAGAATAATCCAAGGCCTATTACAGAAAGGCCAAGAAGTTATCATTTCGGTAGCGAGTGATGCAAGATCCAAAACGAAGGTAGTTACAGGAGAGCAACACCAGCCCCAGAGTGAGTGGCTGCCTCTTCTCAGGGGTTAGACATGGGCATCTGACCTGCAGGGGCCAATGGAGCACGAGTGCAGAGGGAGGAGGACGGTGGAAACTGCTGAGAAAGGATCCTCGATGATCCTTCTTCCTCCTGACATCGTATCTCTGGATGGGACTGCTGGACAAGCACAGCCCAAGGTTGTTGCCACCAGCCCAAAGATGAAGTCGCCCCTGGAAGAAGGGTAGCAAAACAAAGGGCTGAGAGTGGAAGCTCAGTCCCTGACAGAGCACAGCCCTGGGGACTGAGTGCAGGAAGCATCCGCTGCATTTCCAGCCCACTGGTTTATTTTGAGACAGACTGTCACCCCAAGTTGGCCTTGAGTTTATGATTCTCCTGCCTCAGCCTCTGGAGGAGCTGGGGTTACAGGGAGGTATCACTTCTTTATATGGGAGTTTCAGTACTGCTTAGGTCAGTTTTCTGTCACCTGCTGGCAGGAGCTTCCAAGATGCTGCTGTGATATGACTGTCTTGATGTCATATCACGGCACTCACACTTAGTGGGTTCGGCTTCATTGAGGATATCACTGCGGTGTAATGACCCCTCACCTGCCTCCTACCTCTTCTCTACCCTAACAGGGCACAGTCACCTGAACACAATCTAATTAGACTGCATCTCCATTTGGACACCTTCCTGTTTTCTATAGGGAAAGTCTCTTGTATGACAGGCCCTTGGGAAAGCATTTATCCTGTGACCGATGAGCTGCCCCCTCCATTCCATGGGCCTGGCACACAAACTGTCCAGGCCTTTCCCTGTTGCTCTCATAGTGCTAGGAGTGTCTCAGATCATTCAGGTGAAGGCTGTGCTATATACAATGCCTTCTCTTTGTGTACTCTCTGGAAATTTACTTCTCTATCCATACTCACCTTTGACTTCTGTCACCTCTATGTTTGGAACACCATGTTGCATCTACTAGGAACTCTTCATATATCTGTTTCATGCATGTCCTCCCCTGCAGCCAGTGTGCTGTGGTAATGATTCTCTGTGTCTATTTGGTTGGGTGAACAAATGCTCAAGTATCTGATGGTTCATTATTTCTGGGTATGTCGTTAGCATGTTTCTTGGAAAGATTAGTATTTCCATCAATGGACAGGGTAAAGATCTGCCTTCACCAATATAAGTGGATGCCATTCAATCCATGAGGGCCCAGACAGAAAGAAAAGGTAGAGAAAGGTGAATTTGTTTCCTACTTGAGACCTCCACCTTTTCCTGCCCTTCAACACATCTATTCCTGGTTCACAAGTTTTAAGAGTAAGCCCTAGACCTTGACTTCCTCTGGTTCTCCCACTCTGAGACAGCAGATGGTGGGACAGATCGTAACCAAGCGATCCAGTTCTACAGCCAAATTTTCTCTCTCATTCTCTCCCTTCCATATATGTACATATAAAGGGAAGGTAGATACATAGATTGTGGTATATATTGTAACATCAGGAACACCTACCGAGAAAGGCATCTTCACGCGACTTCGTCATTTTTTAACATCAGAGTTCACATCCACACACCTACCTGATAGAGTCTCCTACATACCTAGACCACAGAATAACATTTCAAGATCACCATGAAACACAGTGTCCATCACTGACCAACATGTTATGTGGTGCATGCTGTGTATCTTCTGTTGGGTTCTGTTTCTCCGAACAACTCCGACTGCTTCAGTGCCCTGGGGACCATCTCTGTAAGCACAGTACAAGCACAGGTCTGAGCCCACACATGAGTAATATTGGACTGATATTCGTGGAGGGAAAAAGTTAATAAATTAATGAATGAATTTAATCTCCTAGGATTTGGAAAGTTAAAAACAAATTCTATTATATCCAGAGGCCTTCAGCTGCCCAAACAACTACTTCCCAGATGTCTTGAGGCCGTCACAGCTAACCAGCCTACCAATGCTCCTGGCCCACAGTGATTTATTCCACCACCTTAAGCTGAATTCCTCACTGCTGCATATCCAAAGGGTCGATCACTCTGGTAGGCATGACATTCTTCTATTATTTTTTAAGTGTGAATGGGAAAAAATGACTTTTGGCCACAATTGGGTTATTTGCAATGGTTGTTTAATGAATGTGAAACATTGTGTTAAAAAATTTGAATTAAAGCATGCTGAGTAGTGATACAGAGATTGAAATAAATCTCTTGTATATTTTTCATAAACTGACTTCTATATGTATTCATTTCTTAATCAGGCATAAAGTACTTCTAGGTATTTTCATATGTGAAGGACTGTCACACAAGAAAACTCTTGTAAGAATTAAAATTGGGCTGCAGTTTTATATAAAATGGCATAATTAGTAGCATTTATGCAGACATTAGTAAGTACAAATATATGTTTAAGAAGAGAGATTTAGGTCAGTGGTTCCAGCGCCTGCCGAGCAAGCTCAAGGTCCCTGGTTTGATCCCTGGTAACCACATACAACAATATTGGGCATGGTGGCCATGCCTGCTAGCAATCAGTACCACATACCACAAATGCCGAGTTTGGTGGCTCACACCTGTAATCCCACCACTCAGGAGGCAGAGGCAGGAAGATTGCTGAGTTCGAGGTTTGCCCAGGCTACATAGTAAGCTCAGGGCCAGTCTGAACTATAAAACGAGACCCTGTCTCAAAAAAAAAAAAAAAAGAGAATAAATATATACAAAAAGATAAACTAGGCATGATTGCTGAGTGATGCATCTTGGCTGTGTATTGATGCAGTTTCAGTTAACGGCTCTGCTTCAGCCACTCACCACCAGGACACCAGCCCTGGCACTTGGGGGTCTGACATAGCCATGCTGGTGTCTGGCTTCAAATGGAGGTTTTTCTAAGTGGTTGCTCGCAACACCATGCTGGTGGCACTAGTGCCTGGGAAATCCCAACAGCTGAATGCTTCCCCTATTTCATTTTCTAAATTTCATAGCCCGATAGCCAGGCTGCAGGCTTTGTATTTTGAAAGGATTATTGCACTTCCCGAGAAGTTAAAGTCAGTCAGCTTTTGCCCCAATAGCTGGGAACCCCAACCGAGACAGGCAGCGATCACAGAGGGCCGCAATAGCCTATCTCTCGGGGCTCACAGCTCCAAACACCACATCTCCCTTCTATTGTGCTGCTTCCTTGTCACCAACTCCCTTTTGCTTTCTTTAAACCTTTTTCTATTTCCGTATTTACCTTATTTATCTTAGTTTCACACTCCCCTGACCTGATTACCCTCAGACATAATCACTCCTGTTTTCCTCTATGTATCAGTGGCTGCTGCTTGATAGGATGGTGTTATTTTAATATCATAATGGAAAATGATAAAGGCCAATCAATTACTTTGTATTATCCATTGTGTTCCATTGGGATTGATTTTCCTCTATGTAATCATGTTTGCAGCCATAAAAACAAAGATTAAAAAGGGTTTTCTTTTTATTTTTCATATTCAAAAGAATCGTATTAGTAACCTCGCCTCATAATGCTGCTGCGAAGAGAGTTAAATGTCATCTAGAGACACAGGAGTTTCTAGGAGGCGACTGGAGCCAGGGACCCAGGGAGGGGACCCAAGGCACATCCTTGAGTGTTTATTTTCCCTGCTGCTCATCGGAAAAAATCTGGCATCACATTTATTGTCTACTAAATAGCGATCCTGTGTTGACTGCACAGTTTTGCAAATCATAAGAGGTTCCCACATTGTCACTTGGCCTTCTCCTCATCACATAAAGTGTTTAAACTGTCCTGCGTCGAATAACCCACAAATGGACCGATAATGAGTCCTCCCCACGCTGCTGGGCCGCTCACTCCCTCAGACTTCAGCTGCCCGCTGAGGCTCCGGGTCCTTGAGAATAAATATACATTAGATGCAAGCAGAGCGCAGACAAATGCCGGGAGATAATACAAAGCAGGCTACGCAGCCTGCAGCAGGAACCTGCGGACGATTTCCGGCCCGTCCACAGCAGGGACGCTCTCAGCGCCAGGACTCGGCTTCAGAGAGATGAGCCAGGGAGCCTAAGTCTTCCAATCACTAGCATTTCCTGCCCAGAGATGGGGGCAGCCCCCAAAGGCAGCGACGGGCACGCTGGAGAACGCAGCCCCCGTGCAGCCCCCTCAGCTGCCGAGACTGCGCTCCCTGCGGTCCGCTCCAAAGGGGTGCACGGTCTGTCCTCCGTCCTTTGTTTCCCAAACGCCCCTCGGAGCCAGGCCCGGCAGAAGGCCTGCAAAGCCACACTGCCGTCTGGACTCACTTCTCAGTTGCCGGGGTGCTCCGGCCGCTCCGCCTGCCCCTTGCTCCTCCACCGACCCTTGTCTCTGAAATAAGGAAACGGTGTGTTTTAAAAGTCACCGCAGCGCACGGGGAGGGGAGGGCAAGGGCAAAGGTCAAGGTTCGCGACCTCACGACCCCAGCAGCGCGCAGCCGCCTGGGATCAGGGCTCTGCGCTGGGTTAGTCGAGGGCAGCCGCAGCTCCTCCCTGGGGTTTCCCTCCCTGGGGACCCAGGGGTCCTCCTCGGCAGGGCGCGCGCCTGGGAGCCGCAGCTTCTGCCGGTTGCCTCGGTTCAAGCTCGGCTGCTGGCGCCGTGGTCTCATTCGCGCCCGCGGCCTGCGGGGGGGAGGGAGGAGCGCCCGGGGAGCCTGCGTTCGGCTCCCGCCCTGCGGCCGCGTCCTGGGAGCCCCGGGCGGCCCTTCTCCCCAGAGCCCGGGGCTCCCGCCCGCCCCGCGCGCCTCACCGGGGAGCTCGCGCTCGGACGCGTCGTCCTGCGACTCCCGTCGCTGCAGCAGAACAGCACCGAGTGGTCCTCCCCCTCCCCGCCGCCTGCCGCCGTCCTCCCGCGCTGGGGGCCACCCCGCAGCTGCCACCCTGCCCGCCCTCACCCCTGACACGCTCCGGCCCCGGGGGGACCCCGGCCCGCCAGTGGCGAACGATCTGGAACTGTAAGGAAGCCCGCCGAGCGCTGGGCTGCGGCTCGCTCAGCTCGCCGGCACAGGAGCGCGGCAAGGGCTCACTGCTCCTCCTCGGGGAAGTTACTCAAATAGGGTGTAAAATGTACAGTCTGTGTTGTGATGATAAGTACAATACAACGCACCTCCCTAACTCAGGGGTTCTTTGGCTGCAGCGGTCCTCTGCCCCCCCCCCCCCCCCGCTGCGTCGTGTCCCCGAAACTGCTCCAGGGCTGTCCCTCTGCTCTCGCCCGGACGCCGCCCGTCCGGATCGTACCAGCCTCCCACCAGCCCGCGTCCTCCTGACAGACGTTACCCTGTTCTGCAGATATTTCCGGACACCCCACCCTTTCTACCCCCCACCCCCCGTCTGTGCCAACTTGGCCCCTTTTTAAAATTTCGTTCCCTCCAGCTCAGCCCCAGGAGCCCCAGCCACATCCGAAGCCGTTTCCGTGGCCCTGGTGTTTGCTGACAAAGCCTCCCGCCCGCTCTCCGCACCCCCTGCTTTTGGGGGTCAGGCCCAGCCCCGCGGACCCCCATTCTGTTCACAGCTGTGCGCATCATAGCACAGAAAGGTAACGTGCAGAGCGGCAATTAAACGCCTAACACGTGAGTGCAATTACACAACCAGCATCTCACCGTATCACACATAGAATAAAATGGTCTGCAGTGAGATTTTTGGAAGTTGTACTAAGGGATTTTTTTTTTCCCTTTCTGAAACACTCTGGATGTATCACAGCAACGACACTGTCCATAGTAACAATACTTCCTAACACATCACTTGAGTTGGGTCCAGATCTAAGGAAAGCAAACTCATTTGGAAATATTAACATCTGCCCTAATTTACTTCTGCATTATGGTTCTAATTGCACTCGATGTAACCTATTGTTGTTGGATCCCCCAGGAGCCTTGGAAAAACTAGAGAAAACAATGTGGAATGGAGTCCATGTGTGAAATCTACAGGGTTGTTTTTTTTTTTTTCCTTTGCCTTAGAAATGAAGACAAGAATTTTTAACACTCCAGAGCCCGTATGAAAAGCATTTCGAGAGATACAGATGAAATTACCTCCTGAAACTAATTTCTCACATAAAAATCTTGCTAGTTGAACCCTTCCTATAAGCACTTTCCAGGTAAAGAATCTGTAATGAGATCACTTACGATCTGGAATATTTCTTACATGAAATATATCACTTTATGCAGACCATCCAAGTTATTTTAGAAAAGTGCCTTAAAACAAGAGCTATCTGATCTCTCCTTTCTGCCAATCTGAAATTACATAATCTAAATCAATGACCACATTTGCAGTGTTCTTTCTAAAGGGCACAGCAATATAAAATATTCTTGGAGGAATTCGCCAAATTTAGTAGCATAAGAACAAATAGTGGAATGGTCTCTATGATGAAACACCAAAAATAGTTCTTTTTCTCCAAATATATTTATCAAAGAAGGAAAAAGTACGAGAAATTATTTCCCTGAATAACAGTTAAGATGTTTAGTGCTTACAATAAGGAAGGGGGGAGGGAGTACTTCATATATTGTCTGTTTTGGTCCTTATAAACAATATTTGAAGTCTTATCTCGTTTTACTAATAAGGAAGCTACAAATATGAAGACAAGACTCAAGGCTACTGAGCTGCACGGTGCCAGGCACCGAATTCAACACAGCCCTTTTTCCCCCTCAGGAAGCATTACTGAATCAGGACAACCTCAAAACAGCCTCAACCTCAACGGTCGATGACTGTTTTTAACACAGGCAGCACAGAGTGAGCATAGAAGAGCTGATGTCTGAATATTGTTAGAGAAGATCCCAGAGGAAAAAGTTGGGTCTGCAAGGAAAGTAAACTTTTATTACTGTGTTGTTTCACAAGACTTGGCAGCACTGACTTTCCTTACAATGTGCGTGTATTGCTCTGTTAGTTAATCAGTATTATACAGTGCCACTTAATCCTTTTTATGGCTGAGCTTGTCTTGTAATGTTGTTGTACTGCTGATAAACCCATTCACAGGAATAATGTACCTTTAAACAATCCATGCCATGCTCTGTTTTTAAAGCAGGGATGCCTCTCTGGGAAAATGTCTGTTCTACCACAGCACTTCTTATAACTCCGGTACTAAAAACAGGATTACCTGGTAAAGGCGTAAGAAAGGTGAAATCATTTTTAAAACAAGTGTTTATACTGTCCTTGGAGACCCTGATTACATGATCTCAGCCCACTTAAACCACGCTTTAAAGGGTCCAGGTTTAATTTCTGCCATGACATGCATCAAGCTAGAATGATAGACAAAGTCCAGACATGAAAAAGAACCTTAGGCCCCAAAATGCCTACATTTCCTTTTTTGATTAGTAAAGGCAATATTTATTGTAACTTATTTTTGAAAAAAACTTTGTTTTTTCAGTCCAACATTCATTCCAGTGGCAGTTTTAATTTCATTAAAATAAGCATGCTTAAATAGGAGAATTCTTAGCAGTGCGTTACTGTGACAGAACCAGTCTGTTTCCTTTGAGAATCAATTAGCAGCTGAACAACTCCACAGACTTTGTAATGATACAAGTCTGTAGCACCTCCCCAAGTCACCTGGAGCAAGGTAAATGGCCCAGAGAGCTTCGGTCGCCAGGGAGAGCATGAAAGGATGCACCACACAAGAGTGAAGTTATTCAGGAAAAATCTGGAGGAAAAAAAAAAAGTGTCTGCAGCTGTTACAAATAATAAAATATCATTTGCATCTCTGCCGAGGGTTTGGATGTTCTGCGGCTGGCTGTGTCCTACACGATTTTTTTTTCCTCCTGAACTCACTGTTCATTTTTTGAGCCTGGCCAGTTACAATTAAATGATCAAGTAAGTCCACTTGTTTGTGTCGAGTATGAAAGAGAGGACGGCTTCATTTCAAAAGGAGATGCCCACAAGGACAGGGATAGAGAGATGCACGTAAAGCCGTGAGGCACTGACAATCCATTTAAATTGGAATCAGACAATTCAGTGCGAACGGGGAAATATCAAGTCCTCACATACGCGGTGTATGTAGTGAGAAGCCAAAGGACTGCCGGAAAGATTGTATTTTTAGAAGTCCAGAGTTCTTTATAAGCTAAGTTCTTTATAAGTATCTCAATCTTTGTTCAAAAGAAACAACGGATAGGCACGTTTTCCTTCGGGGAGCATGCTGTTTTTTCTC
This sequence comes from Thryonomys swinderianus, assembly GCA_004025085.1. Taxonomy (NCBI): domain Eukaryota; kingdom Metazoa; phylum Chordata; class Mammalia; order Rodentia; family Thryonomyidae; genus Thryonomys; species Thryonomys swinderianus. Next base: position 75,388 of record PVIC010001132.1, read on the forward strand.
CCATATAAAATTTTAGTAGTTGGCTTCCTAGAGTGAGGCTTTTTGTAACAGAATATACAAATTGTATTTTTTATGGCTCTTTTTTGTAGCAAGCCAACCAATTTAACAAAATGATTCACTCAGATTATTTTACTACACTTCATTATGGGTCTTCATATTTTTTTCATTTGTTCTTATCTTTTTCCTGGTTAAAATTAAAATATTTGGCTATGCAATTATTCACAAATATAGGGTCTGTGAAATACTTTATTCTTTAAAAAAACTTGTTAAAATATCTTGCTACAAATGTAAACATCAAATTCAATAAAAATCACTTGGCTGCTTGTCTTAGCCACTCCTAAACTCGCATGCATTCGCGGGGTGGGGGGGGGGGAGACGCTGAAATAAACTTGGCACACAAAAGGACTAATAGTAGTCCTGCTTTCAGAATTTTAGCATAATATTGATACATGCCTAATGCATTCTTTCACAATGGTAAGTATATTGTTATGCTTTGCTTTATTTTGTGTTTCTTTGAGGGGTGGAGGTGATGGTCGTTTTGTTTTTAAAATACCACAACCTAAAGTCTATTTTATGAAAGGCTGTTTCATGTGACATGTGCTATAGTCGGTCTTAAAGCATAAAATAGAAATGTTATATTCAACATTATGACTAATAATAAAGACAGTATTTGGGATTGTGCATACGGGCTCCAGTAAATCCATTTAAAAGCAACAAGACTCAGCATTTGTAATGAAGAGGATGCCAAAATGCTTCACATTTTATGAATGCCTTCTACATGCCTTTTAGCAACCTGAGGGCATTTTGACAGTCAACTGAGTATTTAGGGTGCAACAACAACAAAAAGATTATATCATTAGAGAGCAATTACTTCTCATCTTATTTCAGTTATGATCAAAATTGATGTTAAGCAGATCTGATAGCAATGTCAAATGAATTTGCTAAAATAAATTTTAAATTTGGGATTTTAAACACTAGAAAATTCAAGAGCCCTGTGTCTTTGTTTTAAGTGTCTCTTTGCTAAAAGGTTCTATGCATTGCTTTGACAACATTCAGTATATCTAAAGACTTGTAAATAATAAGATTTTTATAAATGAACTATTCAATTGCATAATATTTGTAAATATAAATGCTGCCTTTAATATGAATATTGTCAGAGAATGTGTCATTGCTTAGAACATAAAAATGCAAACGCACAGACACGTGCACACACAAGCACATTCTCTTCTCTACGTAATTTGCCGAGTTAATGTTCCTTCTCAGAAAATATATACTTTGAATAAGATAGATTAAATATACTGGTTGGATTTTAGAATGCAATAAAATGATTACATTAAAGATGACTATATTTAAGGGGAAAACAGCTAAGTTGGGCTAATTTATTATTATTACTCATTGCATTTAAAGAAACTTGGACGGGAGATCAAAGTGCATTTTGATTTGTTTGAAAATTATAAATGACCCATTCCTAGTTTTCCAGCCCCATAAAGTTAGAGTGCAGCCTGTGAATCCTCTCTGCTCTAATCAAGAAGGAAGGGACTCAGCTTTGAATGTCAGCGCTGTAAACATGTTAAATCTGGAAAATATTTTCTAAGCAAGCAACCATGTGTAAAATTTACCGAACTTGTCATGAGAGGGCTGCAGCTGCAGACCTGCGAACTTCTCACTTCCGCGGAGACTCCAGATGTGCAGATGGGGGCCACGGTTTTCCTCTCGGTTCCCCGCTCTCGCTCTCCGGAGCCTTGCCTGCCACCATCTTCTTTGCTGCTGTTTCCCCAGGTAAAGAAGCAGTGACCATTTGATACGAGGGAAAAAAGCCATGCACTCACCACAGGAAGTACTCCCTTGAATTTACTTCAACATGTCCAACCCCAACTTGCACCCACAGGCTAAAATTTGCAATCTGTCTGGCTGCCCAACTAATCCGAGTTAGTTTGGCAAAAAGTTTCCAAAATACACAGGGAAAATAATTGGTGAATTATAAGATTAAACAATTGTCAATTGTCATATGCTACAGCCAAAGAAGATTCCCATTAAATGGTTTATGCATCATTTTACAAAAACTTTTTAAAAATCATATTTGCTCCTTATAACTAAAAACATCTTGGGATAAATTTTAAACTTTACAGTACTACAGAAATATAAAATCTGCCAGATATGATCATAAACAAAGACAATTTGATGAATTTTAAAAAATTACTAACTCTACTTTTAACACCCCAGCATTATATGTAATATTTACAATATGCAATCTTCTTTTATAATGTAAAGTGTTTTTAAAATGAAATCTGCACTTAAATGCCAATATCCTCTCCTTCTGGCTTCTCACTTTATGACACTAACATAGGATCTCATTCACCAAGCCAATTGAAATTTTAATAAAAGAAAGCAGGAGTTTCTAATAAACTCCTGCAGTGAGCTGATAATACTAAACATCTTTAGCAGCATGGTGTTTTTTATTATTATTTTAGCTGTATATTAATATGCTAGTATTTGTAAACTCCCCAGTGACACTAGATTTATTTCAGAAGCCTTCACTACATTCTTCCATTGTGAAAAGTTTATCTGACAAAGAAAAATTCTTTTTTGGTGGTTTTCCACCCAACAACTGCTTGATAGGAAAATGGATAGCTGACAAATGTATTCCTGGAAGGAAGAGAACCTGATTTTTCTCATTGCAGGGCCCTTTTTGAGCTAACTAGGAAAACTGTCATAATCCACAACTGGACTGGAGGCATTGCTGGGGTTTCTTTTGTAAATTTAACAACCCTCACCATGACACTTCCATACTCTCTTTACCTTCAGTTCCACCCCTCAATATGTACACTTTCCAACCAGGTATCTGAACACCACTCTTCCCCCTGACCAATAGGAATGTTTATCTGGCTATATAGCTTTCTCCTTAAATATAAAACAGGTGAATGTGGATTTTCCATATAATTCGAGTGCACACCTCAAATAAAATCACGTGGGACAGTCTTTCGTGATACTGGGTACGATATGGAGTTGTTATTGCCAAAGCTTAGTGAATTTCAATACACATTGCATGTAATGAGTCAGCATTTAAACACTTTGCTATATTAGGGACATTATGTCATAGATAAATCCATCTGATCCTTTCTATAGTTGTGTGTGTCAGATGCTATTACAACCTCTGCTTTATAGACAATAAAACTAACATGCAAGAAACTAATCTACCAATGTCCCGAAGCTACAAATGGCCACATCCAGTTCAAACTCATATAGTCAAGCCAGGCTCTGGTTATTCATCACTCTGCCACTGTAAACAATATTGAGTTAAGAATGACACTGTCTTAAGGAAAAGAAAAAATGTGAAAAGGGAAAAAATGGAAACAAAGTTTTCGTAAATAGGCAGCGGTGGAGGGAGGTGAAGGAGGGCAGGGGAACCAGAAAAAACAAGAACCAAGACAGATGATGCACAGGTACAGATCTCCAGTGATGAGTGTGATCATAATGTACACCTAAAAGTACTAATGAATTTAATGAATAAAGACAGGAAAGAAGAAAGAAGAATGGCACTGTTAGCAACTATGTCATTGGGCTCCTCTTCTGGATGACACTCATACCAGTGCTTTTTTTTTTTTTTTCCTTTTGAGACAGGGTCTCGCTTTGTAGTTCAGGCTGGCTCTGAGCTCACTATGTAGCCCAGGCAAGCCTCAAACTCAGCAGTCCTCCTGCCTCTGCCTCCCGAGTGCTGGGATGACAGGCGTGAGCCACCACGCCCGGCACTGTGGTATGCTGTATCAATTGCTGGTGGGCGTGAGTCTCCATGCCCAGCATTGTATGTGGTTACCGGGGATCGAACTCAGGACCTTGTGCTTGCGAGGCAGGCGCCGTAACCACTGAGCTAACCCTCCGGCCCATGCCAGTGCTTTTTTTATCCCTTATCCTTTGGGGGAGCAGGACATCAATGGTGTTCTTAATCTTAAATTCAGAGAAGAAAATGAATTCTCTCTTCCTTAGTCAGTTCTGTGCATTCCAGTCTGAGTCAATAACAACAGTCAAGAGACATTCATTGTTATGGTTTCCAACACAGAGTCAAAGGAAAAACATGAACACCCTGAACTGTGCTGGCTCTCGTGGAATCAAGTGAGAGCAGGACAAAGCCTGGATGATGCATAACTTGCGAAGAGGAGATCTTTACACAGAAGTTTAAAGGGCATTGCTTTCTACTAGGGAGACAGAACTAGGATATGAGATACTGAAAGGCCCTCCGTGTACAGTGAGCATCTTTGCATAGGTGCTATGAAATCCCAATGACCCAGAAAGGCTTGCGTCATCTTGGCTGATCCCACATGGAAGAAAAGAAGGTCTCCATGGTCAGATCCAGACACACTGGATGGAAAGAGGATACCGTTTAGGAGACAAGTGTTGTTTCCAAAGCCAGGATATGGGGTCAATTCAACAAATCAATGGCAACTCTAGGGGCTGAAATTAGAGAACAGTTTAACCAACTTGTTAAAACGTATCAAAGTCACCGAAGAAAATCACAAGCTTGTTTTTTCCTGCCCCAAGTTTCCTGAATCATTTTAAGGCAGTGTATTGGGTCTGACTGGCTGCTGTGGGAGTCAGAATTGAACCATTCAGGCGCGCTGGATTTGTCTAATCCAGCTCACACGATCCAATCACATCTTATCCTGTAGCTGTCGTGGAACTGCTTTCCAGGGCAGACTACTAGAAGTTATAGGCACATTTTTTTAAAAAAATAGCATTTGGTGATAGAAATACCATATATCTTTGTTTAGAAGTGGTGGCTTCTATTAAATTTAATTACTTCCCCTGTGGCTTTAAATCAAGGGCAGCTTCTGTTAAATTTAATTACTTTCCCCTGCGGTTTACATGGCAAAGGTGTCATTGCTACTTGCGGAGTGCTTCTGGCCAAAGCGAAAGCCTGGATATGATTTACTCCACTATACCAATGCCTTCCACCATAATTTTACTTTTTTCCTCTATCTAATCACATGGGTTTGTGGACATTTTATTAATGAAATCTGCTGCTGGTATTGTGACAATTATTCAATTAGGAGTATGGATTGACAGCTAAAATCTGGAGAAAAAAACCCATATTCGATACATTTCAGCATAAACCCTTGGTTTATTTTATAAATTCATTATACCAATGTTAGTTTATAATTGGGGTAAAGATGCATTTTTCTTAAAATTTTCTGAATGAGGTGGTTATAACCACTTTTATTTTATTGGTTGCATGCTCAAGGTAACAATTTTTACTACTAATTACATCAACACCAATTCCAATTGCTCTTCTGCCCCCTAATTGTCAAAGCGTGCATTTGACTACAGCTACCTACAACACTACCCTTTCTTGACTTGCCACTGGAAAGTACTCACAGAAGTGAATTTCTAAAAGTTTGCTTCTCTCAAGATGAAGCAGATCTTCATTAACATTCTTAAGATGAAATGCAGCTTCATAAAAAAATAAGGCAGCTTTCAGACCATTTTAGAATTTCAGAGAAATTTTGCATTATCTTTCCCATGATTCTATGCTGATGTCAGGCTATATTTCAACCGAAATGACAATGAAATCATTTCAATTCCATGCGATGTGCAAAAAAACAGTCAATTTTTCACTTGGCAAGCTGAAGTCTAAAGTAATTAAGCACTGCTGTGTGGGAGGCAGCTTCCTGCTCTGAAGTCAGCCTGAGATAATTACCATATTAAAGTCAAAACATCATGTGTCGCGCTGATAGATAGATGGATGGAGAGATCGGGCATCTATTAAATGATCCATTTTGTTATGCTTCCTGGGAAATGTGCCATTGATGCCAATTAAGAAATATATATTCCAAGTGAGTATTTCTAAGTGACAAAACTTCTATCCGGTAAATTGAATTTATTATTTACTGATCATGAAGTACTTAAAGTCATAAAATCTAGATAGAGAGCAACCTATGTGGAGAATTACATGCTCTGACTCAATTTACAAGCACCCTCATTACCCGATTGCCATGCCACCACGAAGATCTTCACGACAACATTCCCAGCCAAAGTGCTGAGCTATTTCAGTCATGAAAACTCCTACTGGAATAATAATGTGTTATTCCAGGTAAAACGTGAATATTCAGAAATTTCAAACACTAATTAAATGGAAATTTCATTCTTTGCGTGTTTTTTTAAAAAGGAAAATAAAGTACATGTCAAAGGATAATTGCTCTTAAATCTCTTTAAATGTATTACAAGAAATGACCCCCCAAGTATCAAAACTCAGACGAGTCATTTGTTTACACAATGTAGATGAATGCATCACAGCAAGATTATGTTTAAACATTCCTGGCAATGTTATTTCTTAAAAGTTAATCATTGATTAACAACAGTCCTGCCCAATTCACCAAGTACATGGTATAATTTATGCTTTTCTAATAATATGTGGCAAAAGTAAACCAATGAAACACATTAATCTGGATTTAAATAGGACAGTTTATTTTCACATAAACGTTAGTGAAAGAGACAGAAACATCTCTGTAAGAGAAGAGGCCCTCCCCAAGTCAGGATCTGCTTCTGGGCGAAGGACAGGCTCCTCTCTGTCTGCAGTGAAGGTTGTGTTTGATCTTCTCTAACTACTTTCTGTGGGATTTATTCCCACCATTTCCCTTAGTTTATTGATACCATAAAAGATGGAGAATAAAGCAATATCCCTTTAAAATCATCAAAAATAACTTTAGCAATCAAAACTAATATTTTTCTGGTTGAAAAAAAATAGTAGATTTGAAAATGCAAAAATCCACCCATAGAAAGATTAGATGATAATGAGCGTCCCAAGGAGGTAATCCAAAGAATCAATAGGCTGCCTTTATACCGGATCCCATCTGTGCCCCATGGCACAGCACTTGATCAGGGTCCCAGGAGCCAGGCTGTTGTCTAAGCAAGGCTGGCATTACTGAATTCCAGTATGGTCTGAAAGACAGGCTCCGGACTTAAGCTGTGTGTGTGTGTGTGTGTTTTAGGGGAAGCTCTGAATGGAATGCAATTTTAGTTTGCCTTGCATGACAGAAAAGGAAAGTGGAGTTTTCATTAGGGCCTGCTTCTGTGGCCCGGCATTCAGCAGAGATGTTCGCTACCCGTGGTTCTACGCAAACTTTCACATCTACGACAACACTATGCTCTTAACTTAGGGACCAGATAGAAAATAAACAAAAATTAGTCATGATGGGCAGTAGGAAACAGGAAATATTTCTTCTGATTCTCCATCTAGATCTATGTAATACGGATCCTGACACAAATACGTGCACAGAATCACAAACACACACAGATGCACAGTAAAAGCTTCCCCTTTTTAACCTGAGGAGGAAAACTATCTAAATTAGTTAAAATGGAAAATCAATTTTTGTTTTATTTTGTTCTTCACAGGAGTCAACACTCCCCAGTGAACTAGGAAATTTTATTTGGCCCCTACTTTGCTTCATACTTGCAAAATTTTCCACAGTGAAGACAAACTGGTTTCAGAGTTTCAAAAAAAAAAAAACCCTAATTTTAAGATTTTTTTTTTAATTTAGCAAGAAATAGGCACTTTGTAATACAGCTCCAAACAGAAAGGAAGTGTAAAGGCCTTGGGGCAGGTGAGACTGTTTTGCTGGAGGGTCCTGTTTAGAAAACAGAAGGAGGCCAGTGAGAAGTCCCCTGGGTGGCTGTCAGCCTGCGAGACTGTGGAGCCAGACCAGGCCGAGGAAGGGAGCGGATAACACCAGCACTGCAGTGTGCTGGGCCACTCGGGCTGCTTTCTGTACAGCAGAAAAGCAAGCAGCAATAGAAGTGAGTGCAGAGTGGGAATTTGGTCTTAGTGACTATAGCTGTAGTCTGGGAGCAAGAACACCTGGGTTTGTTTAACTGGGCGTACCACAGCCTCCATGTGTGAATTAGGACCTTCTAAAACTGTGCCCTTTTCTTTATGTCTCTAAAATGCAAACAAGAATATGCCCAGCCTGCCCAGTTAGCGAAGGAGAAGAACCAGCAAGCAGTCAAAGAGGACAGTGTGTTCTCGCAGCACGATGAGATCTGGGAGAATTTCAGGGCTTCATCGTGAATTTTCACATCATTTTCAACTGCTCCAATCTAGGTGCTGCTAAAAGAATTCAGTCTCAATCATTACCTTATTTTCTCCCCTTTAAAACTCCATGGCTCTGAGGGGCTTTTTTCTCACCATACGAACTACAACAGCTCTATTAGATCATTTAGCTTCAGTTTATAGTCTATTTCGTTCTTTAATTTCTGTGTTCAGAGATGATGGGTTTTGGTTTGCACTCACAGTGGTTCAAAAAATAACAGACAAAACTGGCTTTCATTTGAAACACTTAAATGTCATGAAAAACCTGGAATGTTGTGATCATAAACATAGAAATATATGTTTATATTTATAAACTATAAATATATGTGAAAGCCGTTTAACCTTTTCTAAAAGCTACCCAACTGCCCACCCAACACACATTTGTATCTAACTAAAACGGACTGTAAGCTACCTGTCAAAGTCCATTTTGATGTATTTTGACTATGTATCAGAGGGCACATTCTTAAAATAGTTCTCTTAACATGCTAAAAAAATGAAATGGATTAATTCTATCTCAGACTCCTAAACCAAATAAACAAGACATCAATGCATGTAACCTTTCATTCACACTTCATCGTGTTCCTCATTCTTTACTGTCTTGCAGTTCACCCGTGGTAATCTTTTGTCTCTCAGCAAATGTCATATTCAGTAACTCAATCATACATCTTAATCAAAAGCAATAAGTGTAGCACCCGACATGAAAGAACACCTACATAAACTCAGCCTTTTGAGTCTTTGAGTCTCCCTCACGCTGACACTGTTAATGCAAGACGGCACGTCTCATTACTGGAAACACACCCCTGAATTCATTAAATGGGCAGCACTTTCTCTAACATCATGGAACAGTCAGTGGCAGCGCCACTGGTTTTAAAACAGACTGGCACTGAAGAAGTTTAGACTTCAGAATTAAGAGGAGATACCAGAATGTCTCTTTTGTTATTATTGACACAGTTCCCCCCAGTTGCTAAAATAAGTACCTGACCCTTAAATATTATTATATGTATAATTTGTCTAATCACCATTAGTGACTCCATTGATAAAAGGGATCCCTTCTGTCTTTAAGTTTCAAAGCAAGGCAAAGAAGTAAAATTTTTTTGATGGCGTGTGTGGACATATCTCCAGTACCTGGAGTTTCCTGCCTTTTCTATCAATCCCATCGCCTTGGAGTCCATGCTCACTTTCTCCACATGCCTGGTCAGAGAAGAGCTGCTCTCCCTCTTGTATCTTTATCTTCATTGGCTCTGGCACTGTAGTATTAACACCGTGACTGGGCCTTTGTGTTCAGGAGGATACTGATAGAAGGAGACCAGTGTAACTCGCCCCTTAGAGCAAAGTAGACTAATTGCTAGATGCTTTCATATATTTCATGTCAATAAGTTCTCCCAACCCTGTCAGGCTGGTATTGTTCGCCTGCATTTCTACAACTAAAAAAAAAAAATTTAACTCAGAGTCAAGCCAGCTAGATTACAAACTGAAAATGGGGGTGCAGGGTTCTGTGATATCCATCAGAATCTCTGTAAATATTTGTTAGCATGCCATTCCAAATAAGCTCAAGGCAGGCAAAGATTATGTAAGTAAAGGAGTTAAAATAGAATTTTTAACTCTAAAATGCTCCAGACTTTTCTTTTTAGTACCAGTACACACCCTTGGAGGTTAAAAATAAGATATGATTTAGCCTTATTGCACAGATAAGGAAATCATATTAAGAGATTATTTTAATATAGCTAGTCAATGTGAATACAAATGTCTCACTTAAACTTGCTCTGAGATTATCTTATATTTGCACACTTGTGGGGACAAATATAGTACCGTCAACCAATAAACCCACCACTGTAGAGAATTGATATTCTTAACAAGTCTGGATGAGTTTTGTACCCTGTATCTCCTACACTGATGATTACTGATTTAAGTGCAGTGAAAGTAAAGTCAGGAGATTTGGATTCCAGTCCTGACTGTACCTCGTACTCCTAAAGTTCAGTTTTCTCATATAAGTTAGCAGATAAATGTGTCTACCTCCATTTGGTTTACCAATGAACACCAGCATTTGTTCCTGACACAGAGCAAGCCATCAGCAAGTGTTACTAAATCACTAAATAAAATGACCACCTCAGAAGTACTTATGCAAGTTGTGCTTGATAAGTCAATTTAAGGAATAATGATTACAGTCCCCTATGGTTTGGCTTTTTGTTTTGTCTTTTGTTTTTCTCACTGAAAGTAGAAGTCCCCATATATTTATTTACAGAAACTTCCTTTTCAAGTTGCCTAACATTGTATACTTGTGTAAGCTATCTGCAAAAGCGTATCTAGTTGATTTTTTTTGCTAGTCCTTGCTGCCTTAATGTTCTTGCAAAGATATAGGCCAGAGGTCAGCAAAGGCTTCTGATGAAGGCCCAATAGTAAGCACTGTACTCTTGTAAGTCAGAAGGTCTCTGAAAACTGTACTACTCTGGCCCCAAATCAACCAGAAAATATATAAATGAATGAGCCTAGCTGTGTACCAATAAAACTTTGTTTACCAAAATAGATGACAGGCTCAGTTTGACCCTCAGACTATCTAATTTTCCATTCTTTTGATGCTAGGTCATCATAATTATTATGCTACCTCAAGACAGTGGCATATCTTTATATTCCTTATGTGATTTTGTATGTAGAAAAAGCTCAATACCACTTTGCTGAACTGAAGGAACAAGTTGTGATAGGCTCTGTATTATTCATCCAAGGGAGCAGAAAAGTAGTAGCCTCAGTAGCACACCCACATGAGGAGAGCGTTCATTAAAAACCGCATCCCACCGCGGAAGGTGAATTGGTTCACTGTAGGATGGAGCTAGAGCTAATACGTGGCAACAGAAAGCATAGTGCCGGGATGTCCCTTTTGGATCTGTAGGCACACTCACTGATGTACAACGTAACAAGTCCCTGCAATAATGAATAATGAAAAAATAATAAATGGCAATATTGTACCAACGACAAAATCTAGACAAGCACATAAGAATTATCCTTGTCACCTGAACATAGCAAGAAAGACTCCTGGCGGGAGTCAGTTTTGGAGAGCTGGTTTTCAGGATAGAGTAGAACACGGGGAGGTGGAGTGAAAAGAAAGGCATTCGACTGGGACGGAAACCATGTGCAACACCATGGAGCAGAGTGAAGGACAAACTGACTGGCTTACGTTAAGTAGTTACAGTGCTGAGTACAAACATCAGTAAAAATGTACACCACTCTGCCCGCTCCAGGGCACTCCTGCTGTTGCTCACATTACTTAGCATCAGAACTGAGCCAACAGTATGACAAGAAGCTCTCGAAAACTACTCCTGTAGAATGAAATGACGCAAGGAAATGGATTAACCACATATCTCTACCGAAGAAGAATTTCATTACGTGGCATGTAGTAGATTAAAAACAAACTCATAAAGTTGGTTCAGGCTGTTAAAGGGCAGCTTCAACCAACCAAAATCCCTGAAGTAAAATTCTACATATGTAGAGGAATACCCCAAGTCCAAGCCCCAAGCACATCAGGAATGTCCTAGAGCTGTTAGCAACGCCAAACTAACTTTCATTTCCTAGTACCCACCCCCGCTAGTCACTTGATTGCCTCTTTCCCAGTTTTAACTGACAGCACTTGCAACTGGCAACATCTATCAAAATGCAGCTGGCTTTAGTGAGCAGGTAAAGTTCCATAGCCAAATCTTTTTTCTTACTTTTGCATTTCTAGAAAGAATAGTTAGTTTTAAGGCATCTGGGAAAAATACCTAGCCCACATGTTTCCACCTTGGAAGCCTCTCATTTGCCTTGGCCTGAGAGTTGTGCCCTTTCCTCATGAAAAGCTGTTCTCACTGCTGGAATACTCGCATGTCCCTCAGGGCAATCTGTAGGGCCCAGAGATGGGGACTGCCTTTGCTGGTCCGCCTTGAAAAACAAGTGTCAAGGTAGACGGTGCAAAGAGTTCACAAATTTCATTCAAGATTTTATCAGTTAAATGAAAACCTCTGTTCCCGGGGATTGCCTTGTGAAATGCACATTTCATTTCCCTGGCAACTCAACTGGGCCACACCTCTAGTGTTACAGAATCTCTGACTTCAGACAGTTTCAACAACAGGATGAGGAAAGACTTTATTAGTTGAATTTAAAATCCAAAACCAAAGCAAAGAAACAAAAACAAATGGACAATAACAAGCCATATAATTTTATACGGTAACGAATTATCTCGCAGACTCTCTGTGGTCCTATCACCACCATTCACTGCAGCTCTAAAAGCCGAAGGAACCCATTACCTGGGACGCATGAGCAAGTAGATCGGAAACACTTCTCAGATTGGCATTAATTACAATTACGAAACCGCTTTGTTTCTTTGGAAACACAAGCCTTTGACTGGCCTTTTGCTCGAAGACTGTGAGGGGATTTCTCTCTGACAGGAAACCGAAAGCCAAGGGCTTCCACTGGCAAAGGCGCAGACGGGAAGGTCTGAATTTCTCACTGGAGCCCAAGATCAGCAGGGTATGTTCTTGAAGACAGAGTGACATCTAAAGGGATTCTGCAGTAGCCAGAGCTTTATATGGCAGCCGAGCTGACAAAGTCAAGGGCATGTCATAGTTTGGCAAACTGATGAGTTTTCAGGTTTCCTGTGCTCGATCGTCCCGAGTAACCATGAAAAGAGGATCAAATTCCGATTTTAATGACATGCCTCAGGGTGCCCCCCGGACAACTGCCATTTTTATCTTAGATTCTGCAGGTCCTCAGTGAACAAAAGGGGGGAAAATCAGCTTTGAATAGATTCCTTACGCTCCTGTCAAAAGTAATCCAACTATGAATATCTATATCTCAAAACATCGTCAGGCGGCTAGCTTTTATTAACCTGAAGAATTAATAGAGCAGAATATTTAAAATAGGGTTTCAGTTATTGATTCTCCAATTAGATCTTGTGTCCCCCGGTGCTGCCGCGTAGCATCTCGGCTCCGCTCAGGCTGCCGCAGTCCCCGGCTCGCCGCTCGGCTCCCCGTCCTTCCCGATGTCTCTGCTTCTCATAAGCATGCATGCTTCGAATACACATGTGGTGCATAATGACCAGATCTGGGAGGCAGAGCTGCATTTGTGGATTCTGATTATGCTTTTGAAAAATATCCCCGATCCCCAAATTTAGTCTTTTCCAAGTTTATAATCCCCATTCCCCTTCCTTCTGCACAAAATAATTTTCATTTTGGAGTTGACTATCTTAATACGTGGCAGCTTAGCCAGAGAGCGGGGCCTGTGTGCTTGTTAACAGCACCCTGATGTTAACAATGAACTAATTACTTTTACTACTGATGTGCTCTGGGGCACTATTTTCTTTCTGTAAGCTTTCCTACTGAACTATTGTCATTACTCAATCAGAGAGGACTGAGGAAAGCAAAAAAAAAAAAAAAAAAAAAAAACACCAAAAAATGTGAATCCATTTTTCTCCACAGCGCTGAAGCCACAGTCCCTCATCCAGGGTCTTGTCTTTCTCCATTTTCTTTAATTGTGTATTCCTTGGGAAGCAGGCATGCCTTCTGATGCATTTTTACTTATTTATGAAAAATAGTATGAAATCATGCCAGGCTCCTGGGATCCTCTATCACATTTATAACCATGATGCCCCAGTGAACTGCTTAAGCACGGATCAGCTGCAGGCAGAGGAGTTAACTCTTTCTTTTTTGCAGAAGCTGCGGCAAAGTGGTAAAACAGTTTGTGGTATATTCCCCTTTCTATAAAAGCGCCTCTGGAAGGAGAAATGTGTGCATTTCTCCATTTGCACAATAGCATCGCTAGTTTTACTGGAGTTGGGGGCATGAAAGGGAGGGAGCCATGAGAAAGGACCACATTAGCCCAGAGAAAGTGGTGGTGAGAGAACATTTACAGGGGTGCCATTTGCTGCAAAAGTGTTATTTGGCCTGAAGATAGAATTTGCTCACACAACTGATTTGCTGGGATTGTTTTCATATAAAACACCCACCCTAGACCCATTCACACATCTACACAAACAACATTTCACTTTCATGTCAAAAGAAGTTGGCACAGAAAAATCAGAACAAAACCCAGAACCTGAGGCATCGAGACAGTAAATAATGACAGGATCTTTCTGTTAGTCTTAATAAAGGAGATTAAAGTACCATGTAACATAAGATGTATGTTAATAAAACAAGTGGTGAAAAATAATAAGCTGACTACACGACTAATATATGCATGTCTGTATATTTCCACTAATCTTTTGCCATTGTTGTTTTTCAACACTTATAAATATATTGCAATAGTAGAAAATGATGATTATCAAGCTAGAGTGTTCTTTGCAGTGTGACTATTTGGCTGTTCTAAAATACATTAATCCTTCGCATGTGATAACTTCTCTTTCAAAACTATCTCATTTAGACCAAGAATCAGTCATTGTAACTCAGATGCTGTCCTCTATCCCAGAGCTGTCAGAACCCATAATCTGCCTCAGAGGATTGGAATTCTGATAGGAAATCTGAAATGTAAAGACCAGAAATAAGAAATCTTGGGTCTGGGGGCAACAATAGTTAGAATAGTCTGTATCAGATAACAGAACAGCTTTTAGGACTAGAAATAAATCTGCTTCCTATTAATAATGTAGTTTTTGAATTTTGTTACTAAAATATGGTTTTTGTGCTCTCTTTGGGAGCACATATACTAAAATATGTTTTTCAAGTGTGAGTGAGCCTCATTTTGATTCTTTTGTTCTTCCGGTTGTTCTTTTCACGATAAGATGTGGAGCATTTAGCTGTTTTCCAGTGGGAGACAAGCTATGCTGATAGAACAGGTATTGTTCATGTTGCTTCATGGGGTTGAGCAGTAGCAATGTGAAAAGAAGCAGTGAAAATATGAAAGAGATTGATGACCTCCTTCAGGTATTACGCTGTGGTCTCTTCAGCACACAATTGGGAAGCCTAATTTAGTTCTTGTCCTGATTTTTTAAAAGTATTGCATTTTGATCTTCATTACCAAAACTTTGGCAAGTTTTTTTTTTTTTGGTAAAGCAAACATTTTAAAGATAGGACTAATAAGTGAGTGCCATAGTAAAGAATGAAAACTGTATCAGAACAAATATACCAAAAAAGACTATCCTAAATTCTAATGCTTAGAGGTCTTTCAATAGCTTTGGGTAGAATCATATAACTGGAATGTGTTCCAGTGCAAAGATATGTTAAAAGAACAAAAATTCTAAACTGCCTCAAAAATTGAAATCAAATAATTACCTGAAAATATGCTCAGTTTCTATTTTTAAAGAGCTAAAATAACTAGAAAACAGATAATTTAGGGTTCTATGGTATACCTCAGAAAAAGGGAGAAAGTAGAAGAGAAAAACACTTAAGGAAATAAGGTTTTCGATTCTTTCCAAACTGTACTTCTGTTATTTAGACCTCTGAGGATTTTGCCTTTACTGAATAGATAGTGGGCTTAAGACAGATTTTAATCTAACCAAAGACTAAAGTTTAAATATATGAACATTTTAATAATTTACTTTTACAAAAAGATTTTTCCAGGAATTTCTTATGAGGTTTGTGAATGACCAGCCTTTAAATCTGGACTTTCTACTTTTAATATATGTGATTTATAATACTAAAATAATTAGTAATCAAAATATTTCCATGTATCACACATAATATACATTTTATATCATATATAAATCAGGCAAAATTGGTGTAGAATCAGAAATGAAGAGAACTTAACAATTGACCAGATCAGTTCAATTCCATGATCTTTATGTAGCCCAAAATAGGGTCCTGTCCATTCTTTCCTTTTTTGATCAGATAATAGGTGTTAACACTGACTCTAGGAGAGTGTGTAAGCAAGTGTTTTGAATAGTCTGTAATATGACGAAGTGCTCACAAACTGAACGACACAAACATTGATCTGTTCTACACCAGCCATCCACCTATATTCATCCATCATGAACAGGAAATAGGAGATATATTTACAGTGTTGGCTGAGTCCAGTAGAAGCTATTTCTATCTTGAATCACCAACAACTCCTTATAGTATAAAACCTCCACCCTCAGATCAATCTTTTTCTAGCTCTAATTTTAACTTGAAAAATCACTTTTCAGGAAGCCAGATATCCCTTTTAAGAGTAAGAACAATCAAAAAGACATATAATATATTCAGTTCATTACAGAGTGAATCATCAAGGTAACTTCTAAGATATGAAGTGTATCTGTTAAAACTTAGGCTTTATTTTTGTCAGAAAAGCAGTATTAAAAATAGTAGGCTGATTGTGCAACCATGGGTGGAAAAGGAAGGCATTAGCAAGCACATAAGTGAAGGAAAAAATAAATCTAAATACCATCTTCATGAATATATAGAAAATGAACTTTACCAGAACAAGTACATACATTTCTAGCCAAGAAATAATCCCAGACAGGAAATAAATGTATTTGTTGGAATTAGTAATACACCTTGTACTTGAAGAAATGCTTAGACCTGTTTAGCAACTTATTTTAAAACATCAGTCTGGACTGCTTTATTTCTTGTCATGATTCTAAATTAGGAAGACCAGGTTTTCTTTGCACTGTTTTACACAATGACAAACTGAAGCTTTATATCTAATTCTCGCACTTTTCTCCTATTGGACTAGAAAGTCCTGCCCAATAGATGATACATAGATTATTTTTGAGAGTCTAGTGAATAACAAAATAATTTAATAACTCAGTAACTCCCTGTATAGACAAGAGTTTTAAAAAAAGAAAAAATAAGGTCTCAAAATCCATTCCAAACTTCTGTCTCTACTGCTATTTTAATTATACATGATGCTAACAATCAAGAGACTATCTTTTACTGGCCAACATGTTCATTTATTTAACAAATATCAGTCGACCACTCCTGTGGAACAGGCATGCAGATGCAAAGATGAGTATAACACAATTTCTGCCTTCAAGGAAGTCACAGGTTAGTGGAGGAGAAAACAACATCCCTGTAATTATAAAATCATGTCATACCTGTAACGATGGAGACTTCCAGGAATAACATGGTAGCTCTGAGGAAAAATATCAAGCACAGCAGGAGCAGGTAGGAGGATGTAGACAGTACTTTCTGAAAAAGTTATCTAGAAAAACAAGAAAGAAAGGATGCATGGAACAATTACAGTTAAGGGGAGGTAACTATAGACGCCCCCAAGTTTGATGTTCCACTATGAGAAGCTACTGAAATCCACACATACTCAGCTAAGATTCAGAACTAGAGAAAGAACATGAGCCAAAGTACAGTGGGAACCACAGGCTTAAAAAAGTCCTCTCCCAACTGAGTCACACAACACTTGCTGGATTAAAATGTTGTGACAATTTAGGTGAAATGCATTTAAATATATAATAGAGAGGATTGTTAGAGACTTAGAGCCCGGGACTTTTACTAAGAGGATAGTCTCTGTAGATGTCTTTGTCTAGGAGGAACCAAAATTTCAGAAGGAAAATTAGTATTCAGCGTAAGCCATATTGTGTGCATAGACCGTTTAGTTGTTATTACTGGTTTTAGGTGTGGTTAGAACAAGACCATCCCCCACCCCACATCCAGGTCTTCAGATGATGAACCAAGGGACAGCCCAAGTGGACAGACCTTTCCGAGGCAGCAGTTGAGCCTCCTCTGTCAGCTCTTCTCTGCACAGGGCTAACATAAATAAACTCAGATAAGCCAAAAATAGTGAGAGGTACCCTACACTGATAAGGTGACTGTTGTATTATCCAAATTGTTATTCTTTTAAGAATGAATACAATCCATTAAATATGGCAGAAAAATCAAGGTAAATCAGAAGTGACGGGAGTACGGACATGTGACTGCAGGAACACGTGAGACAATAGTTGGATGTTGCTGGAGTTACTGTTCACTGAGTTAGACAATGTTCAGCAGATAACTGAGGCTAAACACTGGAGAGTCTTTGCAAGGCACCTTAACTCTGTGTGTGAGGGGGTAAGCAAAAAGCAGGAGAGACATAAGGTGTTCGCTGGTTTTAGTTGGTGAAGGTCTCCAAAAGGCAATGCCTTTCACTGGCCCATGTGAACTAAGGCACTACATGGAGCAGCACAGGCTGCCGTGTTCCAGTCCCAACTTCGCACCTGCTAGTGGTGGGACTGGGTGCAGACTGGCCGAGGCACCTCTCTTGCCTCTAAAAGTGAAGAATAACAACTTTGTGGCATTTTATGTGAGAAATAAATGAACTAGTTATATTTCATTAAATAAAAGGCTCTGTCAACTGCCAGAAACATCAGAAAATAGAAAACACTGCCAACAGAAGTATGACTCAATGCTTTTTCATCACTTAGAATTTTTACTTTAGCTCTGATTTAGACAGTTTTTCTCCCATATTACAATTATGTGCGCATACAAGGCAAAATAGAAATGAAATGAAGTGGCTGTTGCTTTGAAGGAAAACTTAAATTACAGTCATTCTTTCTATAAAATGTGCCCCACCAATGTTAAAATTTCCTGTCTCTTCTTGCCTTTATGAATATACAATATCTTTTGGTTCAGTGCTGAATCACAATGTAATAATTTTACAGTATTTCTATACTTAAATACTTAACACAGGGGCCCAAAATGCATATAACTCGAGTTAGATGGTGACAATATGAACAGGCGTCACCCGTGCACACACTCGGACAGAGATGACTGTGCCATGGCATTGCCCGCCTGGCAGGAACCATAAGAGGCTTAGCTTATAAGACTTCCATTTTCAGAGATGTGAAATTGTATATTTTAGATGATATATCATAATAGGAAAGGTGGATTTCTTGTGAGCCTTTATTAGGAAGAAAACTCCCCCTGCACAGGCTCTATCTAAAGCCATTGGAGGGGATTTAGTAATATTTACTCGTGATTGTGTCATTGTGACATTGTTTTAATATTAAAAAAATTTGGAACCAAAAATCTAAGGTTCTCCTTTAAGGTGTTAGGAAAATAAGAGCAAATAAAACCAAAAGTAAATAGAAGAAATGATACAGCAAGAGATAAAAAGAGTGAACAAGAAAACGGATTAAACCACAGAAAGAGTCAACAAAATCAAAAGTTGATCCTTTGAAAGGATTCATAAAATTGATAAAGCCCTAGTATTACTGATGAAGAAAATCTTAGGGGAAATGGAAATCATTAATATCAAGAATTAAAACCGGAATATCCTTTGACAAATATTTTAAAACATAAGAAAAGAAGTACTGTAAACCTAACAATGACAATACATTTGACAAGTTTGGTAAAATGGAAAACTTCCTTGAAAAACGCAATTTATCAAAACTGACATAGAAATCAATGGGATGTCTAAATAGTCCTATACCTCTAGGGTGGGTAACTTTAATGATTATCTAACAATTATTCCCACTTCCTATTATTCATGCTCTTACAAAGTTGCCTCCCTTTGAAAGGAGATGGGATTTGTGACTTGTTTTTAATAGTAATGTGAGGCTGGCAGAAGAGAGTATCACTTGCACAATTATATCACGTAAGATGGTAATTTTGGCCTTGCTATGTGATACTTCCCTCTTTCTCCCCATTGCTGACTTTGAATTTGACATGTAGAAAACCTTATGTGACAAAGAGCTAAAACTAAATTCAGCAAAAAAGAGAGGCCCATGTATCTTCAAGGGACTTGGACCCCACCGACGGAGGTTGGGAGCGTATCATTTGCCCAGCTGACTGACAGATGAAACAATCTCAGTCCTGACCAATCCCTCAGCTTCCTCCTTGTGAAAGAACCTGAAGTAGAAGACTCAGCTAAATCTGCCTGAAGATGAGATAATAAATCTATGCTGTTTTAAACTGCTAAGATTGTAGCATAGCAATATACAACAACAAAAACTACTATGTATTGAATTTCTGACCCCAAAAAATGTTCACACAAAGAAATGTTCAGAACCAGAAGAGTTAGGAGGTAAATTCTGTCCACTAAGGAAGACATGATATTAATCTGACAAAAATATTTCACATGCACAAAGGAGGAAAGAATACTTTCTGACCGATGTTATGAGAACATAACAACATAGGAATCGAGATCTGACAAAAACGTCTCAACAAAAAGGGGACAGACCAATATCCACCTTTCCTGAAAATGTCTGCAAAATTCCTTTTTAAAGAATGTGCAGATTGAATTCAGAGATACATAGAAGGGAAAATATATTTATATATTTTGAAAGGAAAATGTATTTTCATTGTTTATCCCAAGAATGATAGGTCAACACTGGAACTATATCAGTGTAATTCACTACATTAACAAAATAAATGGAAGACACAATTCTGATTCTTCTCAAGTTTATGTGTATCTTAAATTCAATCACTTCAAAATTCCAGAGCATTTTTATTTGAATCTTTGTTGGTACATTATATAAACACATTATGATCACATTCAACATTGAGAATTTGTACCGATATGTGACACGACTTAATTCTCATTTTTTCTGATTCTCCTACCCACCCTACAACCCCTTGCCTCCTATACACATAAGCTTTGTTTCCTTTTTTTACCCTTACAGTTTTACTTTCCCCTTCTTATTTACTCCTACACCCATTTCCCTTTGAATATTTACTATTTCACAATATCTATCATACATTAGTCCAGGGAATTTTTTTTAATTACAAATCTTCAACCTTGTATTGAATCCATCACATTTAGCATTTCCTAAATAATTTTGAAAAAAAAAGAATAGTAACTTGGAGGTCTTATATTGCTCGATATTAAGACTTGTAAGCTTCAATGCTTAAAACCACAATAAATGGACAACATGGTACATATATCAAATCAGTGGAAGATTAAGTCAAGAAAGAGACCCTCAGATTCATTGTCAATTGAATTCTTACCATGACATTAAGCTAATAAGAAAAAAGCATCCATTCAACAAAAGATAATAAAACAACTAAATATCTACATGGCAAAATAAATAAACTTAAATCCCAATTTCATATCATACATCAAAAATTATTCTATATATATACCATAAGTCTAAATTTAAAATCCAGTATCACAGTTTCTAAAAGAAAACATAAGACCCAGGAGAATGTCTTTGCAAGCTAGGCATAGGAAAAGATTCTTTGGACAGGACAAAAAAAAAAAAAAATAACAAGAAAAGAAAAAGAACTTGAATTTACAAAAACCTGAATTTTAGAAATTGGATTTCATCAAAAATAAATATTCTGCTTTTCAAAACACACCAATTATAGAGCAAACAGGAAACCTGAAGACTGGGAAAAGATTATTTGGGAAGATATATCTATCCAAAAAGGGTGTGTAACCAGAATGTTATGCATAATAAAAATGTAAATAACTCAATATTTTAAAAGTACAAAAATATTAAAAGAAAAATATCCCATAACTATAAATCAGTGCTCAAGAAGAGAAAATACAAATTAAATCTACAGTATAATACCACTTCATAATGAATATATTGAATAAAATTTAAAAGATGAATACTCCAAATGACAGTGAAGATGTGCCTCAAGTAAACTCTTAACAGTCGTTGAAATGTAAAATAGCATAACCCCTTTCAAGACCTCCAGAAGAGTTTTTTAGAAGTTAAATTTACCCTACAGATGGTCTTAATCACTTTCTTGTCACCGAGATACAATACCCAACCACCACAACTTAAAGGAGAGGTTTTAACCTGAGGAAGTAAAAGACCTCCACAAAAAAACAAAAAACAAAAAACACTACAGCATCCTGAAGAAGAAGATTGAAGAGGACATTGAATGATAGCAAGATATCTCCTGCTCCTGGATAGACAGACCCAGTATTGTCAAAATGGCCATATTTTCAAAACTCTTATACAGAATCAATGCAATCCCAATTAAAATACCAATATTCCATTTTATAGATCCTAAAATTCATATGAAGGCAGAAAATATTCAGAACAAAACTAATTTGGGGCAATAAGAGTAAAGAAAGCACCACAGCAAGACCTGACTTCTGGCTATATTATCAAGCTATAGTACTAAAAACAGCATGATACTGGAACAAAAGCAGATACATAGACCAATGGAACTGAACAGAGGATATTTAACTATTTTTTTTAAAGGGCCCAAAATCATGTTAGAGGAGAGGATAGCCTATTAAACAAATGGTTTGGGGAAAATTGGTTATTTATTTGCAGCAAAATGAAACTAGACCTTTACATCTCTTCACATACTAAATTAAAATCAAGATGGATCAAAGACCTAAACATTAAATCAGCAGAAACATTAAATCTTCTGAAGATAAAATAGGTTAAACACTTGAAGACATCAATGTAGGAAGACTTCTTAAACAGAACCCCAAAAGCACAAGAAGTAGCAG
>PVIC010001133.1:0-46556 GCA_004025085.1 Thryonomys swinderianus
TATGTTGGATTAGGTTAGTAATTACAGGAGTCTTTTTGTGGACATTTTTGGGTGTTTTATACTGAGGATCATGTCGTCTGTGAACAATGAGAGTCTGAGTTAACCCTTTCCTGTAAGTACTCCTTGTCTTTCTTTCTCTTTTCTGACTGCTCTGGCTAATGTTCGCAGGACCCACGGGAGTGGTAACAGTGGGCATCCCTGTCCTGTCTCTACTTTTAAAGGCAAAGCTTTCAGTTTTTCACCATTTAATATTTGCCAGTGGACTGTTCATAAATGAAATTTATCAGATTTGGATAAGGCCCTTCTACACTGATTTTCTGTAGGGTTTTATCATGAAGGAATGTGGGATTTTATCCAAGGGTTTCCACAGACTACATTTTTCCATATACTGATTCTAGCAACCTCTCTGTCGGAGTCACAACCTTGTCTTTTCACCTCTACTTGCAGCAAAAGCGTCCTTGTTTTGGGGTGGGCCACTGTGTAGTGCGCAGGCTCCTCCTCCCTGCCCCCACCCCTGCACAGGACTAGTACTGCTCATCACTTTTGCTGTGGCCATGGGCTCTCAATCAATGCCAACAAAGTCACTCTGTGGTTAACTGGCGGCTCCTACTAAACAGCCTCTCATTCCATCTCTGCTCATCTGTGTCAAACAAAACCAACCCGGTGATGAAGGGGAGGCTGGTGTGAAAAAGATGTGCATGTCACTGGCTCGAGTCTGGCGCCTTTGGCGGAACACGTCACAGGAGTGAGTTGTGTTAAGTCCTCCAGGACACCTTTTTGCCTTAGATTAACCTGTCTCGGGATTTCCTTTTCTGCCTGAATTGTCAGGTACAGCCCTAGGACAGAACACACTGCCAAGCACAGCGCTGATTCTGCAATGCACTAAAGGTACTGGCAGCACCCGTCATACGGAGTAAAACACGGAAAGGGAAGGAAGGATGGAGTGTTGGCGAGAGAGGGACAAGAAGGAAGAGACAAGGGCTCAGAAGACAACGTGAAAGAATGACCCGCTTCCGAGCAGAAACGTCTCTGTGCTCGTGCCGTTGACTACTGCTCCACAGCACTGGGAGACCAGTTCGATCGAAGACGCAAAACTGAAATGGGCTAATGAGATGTCCGTGACTGCGGCTCAACAATCCGTCTCACAGGAAACTGCAGCTCGACTTCTCACTGCAAACACCACGAGCAGCCCTTGCACAAAAGCAGGTTCAGATTCACTTCTTTTCTGATGTGCCAGATCCAGTGACTGAAAGTCGGGATTATCTCCTTTTCCGAACCATGTTCCTTCCAGGGATATGGAAACCAGAACGAGGACTAACCCAGCACGGAAAGGACTTCACCTTCCCACTACAGAGCAACCTCCTGATCTGCTGTGCAGGAGCCAGGCCTGGCCACACAGGACTGGCAGGCTAGCAAAGAACGTGCCTGACGGAACTTGGCTCATTTCCCTTCCATCAGGAGAGCTGGAAATCGTATCTCATAAAGATACAACTCCCAGGACACCCAGAGGCTGAGGTGAAAATTATGGACAAGTCACACTTGAAATGAACTTAAGTAACTTCTCCCTCCGTCTGCCTGTTCCAATGAAAGAGCCCCCAAGACTTTGGACTCTCAGGACCCTCGTCAGCCGGGAAGACCATCTCTCTCTACCAACTGTTCTTTGTTTTGTCTTTATGCTCATCACAATATGGGCCATCTTTCTATTTGTTTTAAAGACAGGGTCTCCTGATATGGACCAGATTGGCCTTGAACTTCAGGCTTCTGAAGGAAGAGATTACAGGGACGGTCACCATGCTCGGCTCACAGTATGGATAACTTTGTCTGCTCATGCTCTTATCACATTTTTTTAAAGAAACATTTATATGCTAGAATTGTTTTTTTCCTAACACAAAAGGGTTCCTAAGAAAGACACAGATTATAAAGTACTGTTCTTCAATGGCAGTAATGGTAAAAACGGAATTCACTATTATAAAATATTGAAAAGCCTATCATACTCTAAATGAGACCCAACATCAATATAAGTTTAACATTTTCTTAAGCTCGCACAGATCTCAACATTCTTTATTTTCAATTAAAAAATGCTAACTGGACACAGACTCCAATGCTTGCCTTATTGCTCCTTAGCATTATGAAAGCCCAGGGCAAGTCTGTTTTTATTGCAAGATGTGCAGTCCACGGAAGGGAAACGTCACGTGACATCTGAGCCATCAGGGCTGCTTCCGAGATGCGAGAAGAGCGCAACAGAGCGCTGCTCTGCGGTCTAGGGGGCTTTGTTCCCATTCAGACAAGCTTTTCTTCTACACCAAAGGACAAAGGGAGCTTGTGTGAAAAATCTTATTCACTGTCTTGGAGCAACAACACTTCGCTATCTAGGAACAAGCTTTGGAGAGAATTATACCCTCATTTGACATTCCTACTCTCAGTATTCAAAGAAATTCATTCAAACGTTTCCCTGTTTTGATACCATGAAGAATGTGATCTCAGATCTTGGGACACCACTGCTGGGTATGTGTGAACTTCAAACACTGTTCTTAATTCCTCTGCTTATAAAGTAGAGGATTTTATAAAATAGACGTATAAATGGTCTCCTGAATGTCAACACAATGAGATGGCAGTGACTATCCCATAAAATGTGGAGGGCGCTATGAAGCAATTTATAATGTACACATTTATATGTATATTATAATGCATATAATTTATAATGTGATTTATTTATATTAAATAGGATCCAAGTGTCTAAGGTTGTTTTTCAGCCAGAATGCAACTTTTTAATTTGCTACATTAATAATAATTGGTGATGTGCACAAAAGCAGAAATGGCCACGGAGATTTCAAGATGCCTATCATCGAATATGTAGCTCTCTGGCCAGTATGAACTAACTGTAGGGACCGCTGGCTCAGCACAGCCTGCAGGCCCCACGCCCAGGATTTCCGACTCCGCCGGTCTCGGGTGGCGCCTCGCTGTCTGTATTTCTGTCAGGATCCAGGGCTGCTGACACCACCGCTACTGGCTTGGGAGCCCTCCCTGAGGACCCCGGGCTCGGGATCTTAGAGGACCTCTGAGAGCTTTTTCTTATTTTAATCATGAATTTGCATATGTATTTCCATATATGCATATCTATGTATGTTATAAACACACACACACATACACACACACACACACACACACACACACACATATATATATATATATAGCAGTTAAAAGCTGGAAGTTAGTTTGGAGTGATGATTCAATTGTCACACAGCAGATCTCAGCTAGTGCTATTGCTACTGTCATTTAAGGCTGGAAAACATGGCTAATGACTCTGGAGTGGGTAAGAATCCTCACAGAAGTGGTGCCGTTAGTATCTGTGGCATGTGAAAGGCTAGCATTCTTGCATTGCAAAGTGGTCAAACCTGAGAGGTGATCCTCAGTGAGAACGAACAAATCAAACAGGACGTGGGGCCCTCGCACTTCTGCTCTGCAGACACGGACACACACAGACGCTCAGTGAACCCTGATCAGCGACAGGACCCAGACCAGTCTTAAGACCTGCCGAGTTCAGCTTCAAACACATATACTTTTGCTTTCTTTCATGTAGGCAAAATATTTTCCTGAATCGCTTTAGTTTCAAAATTATCAAGTATCTGTCCATATCCCTCGCCAGTTAGCAAGGCCTACGTCCCATCCCACCCTGTGTCTTCCACACTTCAGGCTCTTTCAGGAGCTCACTGAGCGCCGAAGGGGCTTATACTCTGGTCCTCACCTGTCAGGTTTACTGCTCCATTTTAATGCAGCAAAAAAGGAAAAAGAAAGGCTAAATGTTAGTTGGCCAATGGTGACAAGTAACCATGACAACCAAGATAAAAAAATATAGCGCACAAAGCAAGGACACATAACTGACACACATTAGGAAATTACAGTGTTTCGAAATACCAAAAGGCCACTAATCACAAAGTAAACAGAGGACAGGAGGTCAGCTTGCTGAATAAGAAATTTTTTCTTGTACGTGTGTGCGTGTGTGTGTGTGCATTAAAGTCACATTCACTTGTGCCCATCATCTACAAAATACTGGTGTCATTAATTATATTCCAGGTGGTATTTGATAAGATAAATATAATTTGATTTTTTATGAAACATGCCATAAGAAGGCTACAAATAATCTTAATGAAAATACAGTAGCATTTCATTTATTTGAAATAGAGTCTTCAGTTAAGATGTACACTATTCCTTTAAACAATAGCAAATGATCTACAAATTGCACCAAACTGCACACAAATTTGCAAAATTGAATAATGTAACACAAATTAATAAAGTGGCAGAAGTGAATGCTTCAAACACATTTTGACAAGTAAGGCCATCATAAATCTTTTTTCCAATATAGGATTAAATACATTTTCAATTTGGGAAATAAAATACTTATCATTATTAATCTAGAAAGCATAACCTGTCTGTAAAGCTAGGTTAATCCAGGTAAGCATTTTATTGCCAATCATTTGGGAAAACAAATATTTTGTCATCAGAATGCTGCTGTCATGGATGAATCTACTTCATGCTTAAAGGTATTTTTACCACCATGGTAATGTGTGAACTGTTTGGTTTTGGTTTGGTTTTTGCAGAGACCCCAGCCTTTAATTGCGAAGTATTAATCTAAGCAAGCATTACTTTCAGGCAAACTGCTGAGTAGTGATGCAAAAATAAGTCTACCGAGTCTCTAATGCCAAGGATGTGATCTACTTCATCTCTTACAAAACAGAGGAAAGCAACACTCCCCGCTTAAACTGTACAGGCACAGATACACGCACACACACACACACACACACACACACACACACACACACATGAGGGAATTCTTAATTTTGAAATGACTTACCTCATATGTTTAAATATGTCATTTTTAAATCAGTGACTGTGAGAGAATCCAGTGTGGGAAAATCTCCTTTAGATGGAAGAGGACCACTTAGTGAATTAGGAGTTCCATGCTGTAGTCTTCCCATGAAGGAATGTACAGGTAACATCCAAATCACTTTCTAAGCTACAGAATGTCCATCTTGGTACATACAGGGGCACACATCTGTGTAGATATCTAAGTCGGACATCTTTGGGAAATGGCAAATATAAAGGAGAGGCCTAAGGGTTTATTATTGTACCTTTTGCCAGCTAAAAGGAAGGCGGTACTGAGTGACTGCATATAACAGTGGGGCCTATGGGGTTTGTGAAATACTATTTAATCTACATAAATGTAGCTATTCCACACAGCTCTTGCCAAGCACTCCGCGGGCACAAGGGATACGAGGAATTACAGCATACTTGGCTTACATTATAATGAAGAGTCAAAAAAATGAGTGATTACAGAAATACAGCAGGTTCTGTAATGGAAAAGTAGAAATTGCTTCAAAAAAGAGCCCCAAGTCATTGTGAACTGAGGGAGGGGGCACCAGCAGCACTCTGTTTTAGTGACTTAGCTTACTGGCCAGGCCCAAAGGACAGTCCTCTGGGAGAGTCCTCATAGTCTCACAGAGAAAGGACAAAACCAGAAATTATTTACTCTCCTCACAATTCTATTCTGGCCCAACTATTATCATTCAAGAAATGAATGACTCTGAATCTACACTCCTCCCCCATACCACATAATAAGCAAGTCTCATCTGTCTGAGAATGCTTCCCACGAAGTTAAGCTAACAGTTTATATTTAATTACTTATTTTCTGTATAAATAAGTCTCAGGCAGTTCTAGAAGTGCTGACTGAGAAATCTTTTATATTTCTCAGAGGTACAGGGTAGATGAATGCATAAGAACTTTTAGTTGCTTTAACCCACTTTAATTTGTGAGGGTGGGTGGGTGAAGGGAGGCTGGATTTACACCTAGACACAGACAGACAGGCACACACACACACACGCGCGCGCGCACACATGATAACACTAATCCTATTACCTGCTGCTTGATATTCTTAGGTCATACGACATTATTATTTAGAGCTCAATTATCTCTTCTCCAACTGACTGTACAAGTGAGTTAATCTTGGCCAAAAGTCTTGCCTTAACTTCTCACTACATTTATCCAGAGCTGGGACTTGAACATACATTTTTTTGACCCCAGTCAGAAGTTTTATAAATATGCTACCTGTCATCTCCAAAATTTACATTTTAACTCATTGCAGAGAATATGAAATTTCAAAAAAAAATCACAGAACTAGAAAATCTCTAATGCTGAAAGCCTATTAAATACATTATAATATTCTAATGCTTCAGGTAGTATTTTAGGGACTTTATACAGCTTTGATAACATTTTTGTCATTTTCAGTGTATTACAAGTGTACAAATAACTAGCATAAAACAGTCAAATTAATAAAATGACAGAAGACATGATGAGTAAGTTTCAATGTTTTCTCAGCTAGCTAGATGAAATGGAATTATTTATATGTACAAACCATTTACAGTCAGTGACCTACTTCTAATACTAGTGTCTTGTAAACAGGTATATTTGATAAAGGGATTATCAAGATGATGTAAATCAACACTATTTTATGCTCCTTCCCTCCCAGCATTATCTGTATGCAGGAAGTGAACTATTTTCCAAATAATTTTAGGACCAATAATAAAGCTATTTTGATTGTGAGTCATTATCAGCGACCTATGTACAAAGAGACACCTCCAAAGAAGGAATGACTTATCATATATTTAACTTGGCCCAGAATCCATGCTATAAAAGACTCTATTTGTTGTATACAGATGAAATCCACTGTAGCCAATGGCTGCCTCCTGATAATCAAGAAGGACATTGTTGGATCTACTTGAACTTCAAGTCAGGAATGTTCTCTAGTGCTGAAGCATGCACTTCTATTTCAGAAATGCTTCATGGGCTTTCAGATGGTTAGCTAAATATACTTAGCATTCAAGGATGTGTGCATTTTCCAACAATTGCATTAGACGATGCTTATATATGCACACACTAAAATGAAACTCTTTTACCAGAGTCATAAAACCTCTAAATATGATATCATTTTTTGCAGGATTAGGAAAAATTATAACTGGGTTGATGTTTTTTAAGCACAAGCAGATGAAGAAAAACTTAATTATATGTCTTTAAAAAATAACAGGGTTATAGTCCTCAATTTCTTCAAGTTTATATAACCGATTATGTAACACCATACATCTCTCCATGAAATGGTAGGACTCAATGACAGCTAGGGATGTCCTCCAAAAAACACCTTTACACATGAGGCATGCATCCTGTCCACCTTAATAATCAAAAATGTAATGTGACACTGTGTACAAATGCATCTAGCAATAGGCGCTTGTTTTATGATTTGAATCTCATAGTAGGATGTCACCACCTGAACAAATATTTCCCCCAAGACAATTAGACTTCCAGCCTTTCTTTTTATTATTACATCTTTTCTGGTAAGACCTGCAGCACATAGTCAGAGAAAGACACTAGCTCCTCCTTGGATCCAAACAAGACCCATAATTACACTGGGGCATATGAGTAACTCTCACTTCTTGCTCTTATTTCTTACACAGGAGAGAGGTGCTAAAGTACAATGGGCTCTGTAGCACACTCACTAAGGAGGTATACACTGGGATGGAATGTTTCCACCCATCGACTAGGACAACTCTGCATGAATAAATAATGGCAGTAATCTGGAAAAAATTAATGATGGGTTCACTTTTTATTCTAAGCCTAAAATAAGATAAATAATTTAATGGGTTATGGTTATGAACTTCTTTCATTTATTCTGTTTTTTTCTATGTTTCTTCCATGCTGGAATAAAACTGAGTGGATCCTTACGTTATGGTTTACAAATAGATGTCCCTCCAAAGCCTTGTGTGCCCATAGATGGGGCTTCTAGGAGGAGGCCAGAGTATGGGTGTGTGATACAGGATAGAGTGTGCATGATAACTGGATTAGTCCCCTGATTGGTTTAACATAGTTATAGCTGTGGATAATGGAAAGACCCAGTCTGGGTGTGGGTGGCATCAATCAGTAGGATGTAGCCCAGATGGAATACAAGAGAACAAAGAAGAGGGCTGCCACTTCCTCCTTGTGCTATGCCACAGACTGTTCCTCCTCTCTGATGTGCTCTGCCATGCACCCTCCCTTGGAGCCACAGACTATGGACTGAACCGCTACAAACTGTGAGCTAAATAAACCTTCCCTCCTTTAATTTACAGATGTTGGGTATTTTGTTCCAGCAACAGAAAATTAACTAAGACACAAGAGAAAGTTTTCCAAAGAGAAGTACTTGGAAGATTTTTTTTTTTTGAGTCAAGATAAGAAGTTAGGGAGAAAGAAAGCCTATTATTAGAACTTAAGAATAAGGAAATGTGGGCAGGAATAATTAATACAAACACTCAAAGAGATCTGCATGGTAAGGAACAAGAATAAGTGGAAGTAAAATTACTGTACTGAACATATAAGCATGAATCAAAATGCAATCATTCCATTTGATTGTGAAGGACAACGGGATAGGAAGTGGTGGGGAGAGGACAAACTGAGCTGTTTGTGGCAGAAGGTGAAGGTACTGCAGCATTCTCAAGCATGACACACAAGAAAAGAAAATGGGAAACCTGATTAAAGTTTTATAAAATATTTATAGTGGGAAAAATTTTATACAAAAGGAAGTAATTAGGAATTTAGTCATTTAAAGTTTTATGAGAATTTTGTACAAGTAAATTTTAATTTTATATGTCTACATTATGATTATAATGTTAAGTCAGACAGAATTTAGGGGAGGAATTACCAATTTCCTTTACAGATGGGGAAAGAACCAAGCTGGGGTGTGGGGGGGGAATCTGGCCTCTATGTAATGGAGGCAGAAAAGAACTGCAAAAGGACAGAGGACCAGAAAAGAATAAGAAGATATGGACTATTCATGTCCTAATTCTAGACAAGGACACTGATCAGATTGATAACCAGAACTATAAAACCTGAGGTTATTTTTTTTAAAAATAGAAAATTGTACCTTCCATACTGGACATAAATGAAAATACTAAATATTTGACAGAAATAGAAAAAAGTGGGAGAGAAGAACTCATTTTCCATCTCCCTTTTTAAATCTTACATTTTTAGCTACTTTTGCTAAATCTTGAGAAATAGCTACAAGGAACTATTTCATCATATGTGAAGTTAGACTTATAAAATGGATTTAAATGGGATATGTAATGGTTTCAGAGATGTTGAAATTGAATAATCATCTAAAACAATCATCAAAATGTGCATGGAACAACCTGCTTAAGAATGTAGTCATGTCACAAATGTCACAAAAAATGCTCATTCTACACAGAGCAGCCCAGAGGCTGCAGCCTAGTATATACACACTGGGCAACACATACCTGTCCCACCATGAACAAGGTTCTAAAGCACTTGGCCTTTACTTCTGTTCTAACTATAATGCAAACATTTTCCCAGCAGTCACTGGGACTGCACTGAATTATTTCAGCTGAAATCAACCACATGGCTACAGGATAATAATCAAATCCTCAAAAAAAAAAAAAAGCAAACACCACAATTTTGATAGAAATACCCAGCAAACCTACCTTTTATAAAGAAGGATAGCAATGACAATGCAAATGATAAAGACCACAGCAAGGACAGGACCTACGACCCAGATCAAGCCCTCTTCTTCATCTGTGATTGGCTGTGGGTTCAGATCCATCGACACGACAGGGTCGGAGTAGGGGCTGGTTGCATACATCTTCTAAGGAAAAGCAGAGTCTATTTTAGTTGCAGACCAATGGCATCCCAGGTATACACCTAGCATTAGAAGCCCCGCCCCCCGCCCCAGGACACAGTGGATCTGATGTCAAGTGAAAGAAACACTGTTAGTCAAATCCGGGGGAAAGGGATAGAGGGATGGAGGGAAGAAAGAAAAGACAAAGGAAGTTTGCAATACCAGTTTCCTCAAATAGTGAAATACAGTAAGAAAACTTCTGATAGTATGCAACATTTGAAAGTACTTTTTCACAGGATCTATGTGCAGAATATTACATAATTATATGAAGTATAAAGGAGCAATAATCAACCAGTTAAGAGATGTCCAGACAGTATTTAGTTGCAGTGTGAAAATAAGGAAATTAAGAGTTCCACTCGGGAGGCAGAGACAGGAGGATTGCTGAGTTCATGGCGGCTTGCCTGGGCACCATAGTGAGCTCAGGGCCAGCCTGAACTACAAAGCGAGACCCTGTCTCAAAAGCAAAAAAAAAAAAAAAAAAAAAAAAAGAGTTTCAGTTTCCGAAAAGAATGTAGTCATATCACATACCAGTGAGCATGCCCTTTAAATCACACCTAAATGATTAAAAGGAGGTTGAATCCACTAGTTCAAAAATCATAAATCCAAAGGGTTCCAAAATACTTAAGGTATTTAACAATTTCAGAACATATGGATTTCTACTCTTCAAATTGGGGTTGTTAAACCAGCATGGTCTGTTCAAATATTTTAAAATCCAAAAATGAAATCTGAAACACTTTTCACCCCACATAAATTGGAAATAAAATACTCAATTTGTATTACCCAGTTAAGAGGGATTATAGTTAAAAGCCAACACTTATAGTGGGAAGTAAGTTAGTATTTAATCAAACTTTACATTGTGCCAGCACCGACCAGTACGGTACATGAGCTGGGAAGCAGAAGCGATGGACACATAAGGTCTGCAATTTCAAAAGAAAATTCCAACGTGCAAAGATGAGGGTAAGATGTACAGGACCGAAGGTGCACTTTTCTAAAACAACAAAGTTTTAGCCTTTAAGAGGATCTGACAATTGCTATTCGATTTTATCACAGCTACCCTACAGAGTTTGCAATGGTATTTTCCCAAAGATGGACGATAGTGAGTATATTTTCAGAAGTATAATCCCAGTACTCAGTGAGAGAGTGGACTGAAGTCCACACTACGCTCCGGCTGACTTTAGAAGAGTGTTCTTTTGACCAGCACCCGCCTCCCGGCCTTCCCTCTTCCTGTGCCTTCCCACCTCGGCAGAGATCACACCTGTTGGCTCTTGGGCTTCCCTCACCACGGACACCTTGTTATCTTTTCACGCAAATGCCACCACTGCTCCTCCATGTCCTTTGCCAAGTCTTACAGATTCATAGCTCTTTCCCTTGGAGACAGCGTCTGTAGAATTCCCATGGTCGTCCAAGACTTTTTAAAAAGATCTTTCTCTGAGTTTCTTAATTCTCTCTTCACCTGACTTCTGCTCCACTTTTCTAACTGCTCCAGCCCCGTGGAGTCCCTTCCTCGCCTCTACCCAACGGGCCGCACTCTTCGGTCTGAATCTGCACTCACCTCTCCGCCCTCTGTGGGCCTGGCTTTCCTGAGCAGGCCCTCTGCAGGCTTCTTGGGCACTGCTGCTCCTAAGCTCAGAAATGGCCCTCACTCCCAGACCCTCACCTACGATCTTCTCTACATGTATCCTTGAAGAATCACATGCATTATTTGCCTATTTTCCTGCTTCACACTTCCCCAGCTTCTCTCAGTCTATCTCAAAATAGAAACTACTGACCACATCAGTGATCCTTACACCTTCTTTCTAGTCTCATGGTTACTATTTTCTTCAGGATCTTACTAATGCCGTCTTCATCATACAAGGAATTTCTTCCTTCCTAATGGTCCTTACTATTACTGCTACAGAGTTACTGGCCTCAAGTTCAACCACAAATCCTTCAGGAAGCCCTAGGTGAACAGAAGTTCCATAGCTCAGCAAGGCCATCAAGAACTGCCACATTTAGAAAATTTTTTTTTGTACCACACCTAATAACTTACATTGCAGGGAATATTTTCCTGTGATTCTCAGATAGTCTATCTATGCTCTTTAATTGCCTTACTAGTTCTACAAAATTTAGCTCTTAAAATACAGCTACACACCAAGTTCTGCCTTCTAAATTGGAAGGAAGGGGTTAATCCAAAAAACACAGGTAAAGAAATAAATGTAAAAATTCAATTTAGTTATTACTTTTTAAAAAGGATACCACAAATTGTTTTTAAATTGTGTACATGCTTCATTTCCTTTACTGAAACTATTACTAATATCCAAGGACTGATTTTTCAGTGCTGGGAGTATATAAATATAAATCAAAATAAATAATATACATCAATATATTTGGGGTGGGGGGATACAGCTCAGTGGTATGGGACCAGTGGAGGGATTCATCCCCAAACTAGCCAGAAAAAGAAAGACTTTGATGACAAGGTTCCTGTACTCATCCTCTCTACTTGCTTTTGTCCATGTATTTATTTTTGTTTTTGTGGGACTGAGGATTAAGTGGAGTATGTTCCACTGGGTGAGTTCTCAGCAAATCTTTGCTGAGTGAAGAGAAAATTGCTTCTTTTTAAATGCCCGAGATTATCAAGACAGACGTGTACATGATTCTTTCTCATGAGCAGTAAATACATTTGTTTTTTAAACCTTCATTTTTAAAAAATGTCTTGTGTGGTATACGTCCTGAGCTTTAGCCACAGGTCAGCACACATGTGGGAGAACGTGTCCCTCTGAAGGCCTGTCTTCCTTCTTCCCTATTTTTCTTCACTTACGAGCAAAATGATTAGACTTTCAAACTTTCTAGTCAATCAAAGGTGATGAAAACTTACACAGTTCCAACCTTCTTAAAGGCAGACTAAACGAAGGAAGGAAGGAAGGAAGGAAGGAAGGAAGGAAGGAAGGAAGGAAGGAAGGAAGGAAGGAAGGAAGGAAGGAAGGAAGGAAGGAAAGGAAGGAAGGAAAGGAAGGAAGGAAGGAAGGAAAAGAAAAAACAAAAGAGTAGAGGGAGAGAGGATGGATAAATACAGTAAAAAAACTCACACAAAGGACTTGGAAAAGAGATTACATATTCAGAAAACATAATTCCTTATAGAAATGCTCATTATCGTCTATACTGTCTCCATTTTACAGGTGCCGTGTTGAATTGTTTGGTTGTACAGAAGTAAGAAAAACTTGCTGACTTGAAGGAAACTCTTTACCAAGATTATTATCTGATGGACACGTAAGCAGTGGTCTTCCCAAAGCACACAGATTTTCAACCCAAATCAAGAAACAGCAGCGGGGAAACCGAAGAAAACAAAGCTATAAAAACTACACTAGCCCCGTGGGAAACTGAGTTTCCTCAGGGGGAGGGAACACAGGGGAGATCAGTTTCAATCATTCGGAGCCAGTTCTCCAGCATCGTGAAACGAGCCCGGGTTCGAGGGAAAGCTCCGCGCGTTTTAGGGAGCGATGAGAACCGAGGTATTTTGTCCCTGCACGGGGCTCCTGTGCCCTAGAAGCGGTTCCACACTTTCAGGTCAGCCCTGGCGGGGAACCTGACACTCAGCAGAGGACGGCGCTGCCGCGGACAGTGCACTCGCTGGACACGACTCCTGGCTACTGAGTGAATACTGGCCCTACACATTCCGCTATCCGGAGGGCAGCAGCCAGAAAGAGGACGGAGAAAAGGGGCCGTGGAGGGCAAAGCGGGGGAATCATCCCCATTCTGCTGGCACAGTGAAGAAAGGAGCGTCGGACGGGGGCAGGAACGTGGGAGCCGAGGCAGCCAGAGAGGGGGCGGGGTCGGTCTGCACAGCGAGACTTCTGCTCTGCCAGACGCTCTCCGCGGCCTCCAGTTCTGAATGTGCTTTCGGAAATGTTCACGGAGCTATTTAAAGAAAATTCCTCTCAAGTCCCTAAGTCTTTTTTTATTAAAGAAAAAGACAATCTCCAACATCCCATTTCCTTTGATGTGCTGCCTTAAAACCTTCAACTAGAAAGGGAAAGCCGAGCGGGACATTACAATTCCAGGAAGGCTGTCACTCTGTTCTAAAGTGACATTCTGTGCACAAAGGTAAACCAGGCCGCTTTTGTGCTTTCATTTTCTGCAGGGGAATTCCTCGGCCATCTGAAGACAGAACCTGGTGACACCTGATGTGGAGGAACCTTTCTGCAGCCAGGCTTCGACTGGCAGGGCTGAGCGGCCCGGCCTGTCAGACTCGGGCCTGATTAGAAAGATCCCGCTCAGAGCACGCATGTTAAATGTTAATGTAAACTGCCACTTCCAAATCCGCCCTGCCTTTAACATCTGCAATTTCTCATCCCCTCTTTTTTAAACATTCAAAGCAACCGAAGCATAAAACGACATAAGAGCGAGATGAATTACATAAAAAAGATAATTCATTATTTAGAGTACCTCAGGATTTTTCCTTTTTATTGAATTAGTTTCTAACTTTCTTCGCTTTTCACTGATAAAGTCACTTGAAATTGCTGTAATTAAAGAAGCTCCTTGTTCTGGCATGTTCCTAGGCAGCCCGGGGTAGAAACAGAGGCCTCTCTGGCAAGTCATAGGAGGATAAATGTAACCATTTTCCAAGTTAGGATTTTCAAAGATTTGGAAACGCACTGCCTTAAATCATAGCTCATTAATTCCTATTGCAATCACACCTGGGCTAATGTCCACCGGGTTTTACATAAGGGGAGAAGAGTCTGTTTTCAAACGGTCATTTTAAGTGTCGGAGGGAAGGACGCTGAGCGGTGACGCTATGCCGTGCGATGGCTGTCACGGTGACAGGGCTGAACAACTACACTCTCTCAGTGCGGGACTCCACGCGGGAGAATTCCACCCATATTATTCCCCTGCGGCAAAGGGCAGCTCCTGAGAAGCAGGAAGGAGGCACCTACAGGCTCCCCAAACCCAGACACGACGCTGGCGAAGGCGTGGCAGCACGCACAGGAGAGGCCGCCCTAAGCTACTTACAGACTCTGCATGCTCCATCACCGCCAACACGAAGAAGACGTACTCCTGGCCGCTCTGGAGCTGCTTGTTCGTAAACCCGCCGTAATGCTTGTCATCGCCCAAGGTGAACTCGGTGGGAAGGACATCGAAGTGAGCTGCGATATATGGCTTTAGTTCAACTTCTCTCCCATAACGGATACTTCTGCGTCTCCTAGATATCTCCTTAAGCAGCTTAAGGGAAGAGCGAGGAACAGAAAAAGAACTGTCAACAACAACACCTCGGAATTCTTGGTTGTTCAATGGGAAAAATTCACTTCAGACTAAGAACAGACCAAATACTGTTTGTCCACATTTCTCATACCAGCAATCTCAGTTCTTTCACAATTTCATTGCTTGCGTTCTTAAGGTCCTGGATAGCTCTGGAAGGGCCAGCATGCAAACACGGGGCGATGATGTCTCGCTTGGAAGCTGCTATCATTCCCACAATGCAATTCTCTTGAAGGTCAATCACACATCATAACTTCTCTTGGTTCAAAAATGCTTGCCTTGTCGGGGGTTTATCTCAGCTGTAATAATCTGAGCTAAAGCCACCTAAGCGTTCAATAGGACCACACTGCGGGAGACGTGAGGGTCATTTATAGTGTTTTTAGTAGTTTGATAATTTACATGACATGATTCTCTCAAGTTAACAGAAGCAGAATCTAACAACTTTAAATTTACACATACAGTGGAGCCTCAAGTTGCAAACAGCCTGACACAGGAACTGAGTAACTTGGGTTACTCAGGTTAATGGCACATTCACCTACATCATCTATAGTGTGTACCCAGATAAACATCTAGATCTCAGCTGTACTGACTTACAACCAACTTGAGTTACAACCAGTCCTTGGGAATGGGTTGAAATCCTAAGTCAAGGAACCACTGTACTGTCAGTCACTTAAAAATTTGGGGCTTGATCTGCCTCTTCCACTAACTAGTAGAGGTGCAATTCCCCACGTTATATCATAGAGTGAGCTCTCTCTCTGAGGACTGTGAAAAGCACCACCATTAAAGCAGACTAGACATGGAGGGTAGAGATTTAGTTCAGTGGTTCTGGCTCCTGCCTAGTAAGCACAAGGTCCCTCGTTCGAACCCCAGTAACCACATACAATACCAGGCATGGGGGATTCATGCCCACCAGCAGTCAGCACCACATATTACATTGCTGGGTATGGTGGCTCATACCTGTCATCCTAGCACTCAGGAGGCAGAGGCAGGAAAATTGCTGTGAGTTCAAGGCTTCCCTGGGCTATATAGTGAGCTCAGGGCCAGCCTGAACTAAAAAGTGAGACTGTTTTAAAAAAGAAGCAGGCTAGATAAAAATTTCCATATATACAGATCCTTCTTGTATTTCTAAAAATAGTCATCTATGCTGAGATAATCTACTGTATTCTACTGACTTTTACTAGAAGAAAAAATCATATTGATATGCTAATTGATTTCAAAAGATATCAATCACTTT
This sequence comes from Thryonomys swinderianus, assembly GCA_004025085.1. Lineage (NCBI taxonomy): Eukaryota > Metazoa > Chordata > Mammalia > Rodentia > Thryonomyidae > Thryonomys > Thryonomys swinderianus. The sequence goes on from PVIC010001133.1 coordinate 16,179, forward strand.
TGTTTTCTTCTCTCTTGACATATTGGTACTCCCTAGGGCTTAGGAGAGAAAAAGCCTTCATTTTGGGATGCCTCTTGAAGTAAGTAGCAATTTTTAAGTTTGTGGAAAGCCATTTTTATTGTTTTTGTTTTAATTTCTGTGCACAAAAGGCTGTGCGACATCTGTGGACAAACTGGAAAAAGGCCATGTGCCTGAGAAACCTTGTTCATCTTGAAGAAACAACCTGACATTTAGGAAAACTGCATTGAAACTCTTTACTACCGTCGATTTTGTTATAGTAAAAGTCAGGCAGCAACAGATGCTTAGCAGGCAGGGACTGGGCAGAATCTGGCCAGGCTTTCAGGGCAACAATGGCTGAGGACAGCCCCTGTCAGGCTCCCAGCGTCCTCTGGTCCGGAATCTGCAGCCCTATGGTCTCTGTGTTAAGAGCTGCCGGTGTGCTCAGGAGACCGAACCCATAAAATGTGGAAAACAGTCTTCGGTTCCCAAGTTATCTGTCAATAAAATTTATAATGTGGTAAAGTTTGCTGTGAAATTTGAATTTACGGAAGCAATTAAAGTACATGATACACAAGGTGTTAATGGAAAGCATAGCAGGCCAGCCATGACCAGTTGGGTACACGGGGACCATCACATGACTGATTCTAGGATGTGGAGAACTACATACCAGTTGGTCAGCAAAAGCCAAGACAGATTAGGTCCTAGCTTTCAATTTTGACATCGTATCTGAACTTGTAACAAAGGTAAGGCTGATGATACTAACCACCACTTATTAAGTGTCTGCTAGATGACAGGCTCTGTTCTGGGAAGCCTCAATAGGCAATGAGCCATTGACCCCCCAGAATAATGCTGTAAGGCAGCAGGACATACTGGTCTTCATTTGTAAATGAGAAGCCACAAAGAACAATGTGTTAGACTTAACATGTAAAATGAAATGAAATTGTGTAAGAGATCATCTCGATCCTGTTTGCACCGAATGGTGTCACACGACATCAAAATATCAAATGGTGCATTTAAGCTCTGGTAATCCAAATTGTCTTAAATCAGTCTGTATTTCTGTGCATCTGCTTTCATTAGCACAGATGAATGCTTTGTTTCTTCATCTTGGATTCTTTAACATACTAATTTTTAAAATTCCTGATGCTAAATATTGAAGGTAACATTACATTCAAAAAGTCACTATAAAGGTTGCTGTTCATGGGCAGTAAACAACCATAGTCCATCGCTTTGAGAAATCTACTGCCAGAGAGCTGAGTGAGTCTTTGAAGTCGGCTAATCAAAAGCATTTACCATCAGTTGTTAGGTGACTGTATCTCCTCTTCTACCTCACTGATCAAACCCTACCTTGATTCTCATCCCATTTCTGATGTAGACAGCTGTCACAATCCTTCCATGTCACTGTCATCCCTATGAGGAGGTTTTGCTAGTGTTTACTTAGAAGACGCAGAGAAAGTACTTCAGGAAAAACCACTCGACTGTGCTGGTGTCCTGTGCACTAATGCAGTGGCTCGGTAAGGTCGGGCCGTCGCCCTGCCCCGGCGGCTGGCGCTCACCTCCGCACACAGTTCCGGTGCTACCTTTTGAACAGCTCGGGTGAGCTCGGAGGACACCAGAGTTAGCCAGCATGCGGATGTTACAATCGCAAACAGCCACGTGGTTTTACGATGAGTGTGTCTGAAGTACAGTACGACAAAGAGCTTTTGACACACTATGTGACCTGCCCTGAATTAACTACCACCAGTATTTTGGGAGTCAGTCTGCCCCATATTCATTTCAACCATCACTGTCTGCTCTCCCCAGTCTGACCTTGAGAACAGGAATCGCAGTCTGTGAATTTATTATGTGGAGCTGTGTCCCCCACACAAGGAATACACGAGCAGAGCAGAGTCTTCGGAGTAATTCTGTTTAGAAAGCCGCTTTCAATTTTTTATGGGCCTAGAGGTGAGGCACTCACATGGAAATCTCCTCGGGCCACCACGCTACTCAATTTGAATTATAGACCGTCCTGAAAAATTACTTGGTCAAATACAATTTAAGAGAGGAACATCGCTTTGTCCAACCTCACAGTACACCAAGCTACAGATAAAATTACTACAATGAAGATATTATCTGTGGTAAGGCTTAGGACGAAGGGAAAAAAAAAACTATCTGGATGGATCAAAATTGGATAAGTAGGCACAATGTGAGGCCACCACGTACTTTCCTTTGCTCCCCACCACAGCAGTCACAAGATGTACTGAACGTAATTCTGGAAGATATATCAAAAGCTCCAGTTCTTTATCGGAAATAATTTTCATTTTCCAGTCAATGCATATCTTATTTTTTCCACCATTAATTCTATGTGGTCTCAATTACAGCAGTAAGAAAAGTGGGAAACAATCCATCCTGACCTCAAAATTCTGAATTAATAAAATGTTCTTGATCAACCTATTATATAGATTAATGCACCACAACTTGCAAGATGATTAAAATGACCCTTTGTTATGGGAATCAGTGGCATGAACCCGTAGAATTTAATTGCAAGAACGTTCAGCGTCACACACCCCGCCCTTCAATCCATTAGCATGGCTACGCACCTCTGAGGCGAGAAGGTGGTTGTGAAAGAGAGTCACTTCCTGGCATTGTCAAAGGGCTCACTTCTAATGAAAGCCCCTTATATAAAAGTATTTGATACCATTTCGTCTTGCCAATCAGTGCTTTGAAAAGTACGTAGAGATTCATAGGTTCCCCAAGTGACCTCTGCATTTTAAATTCCACCCCAGCTAAAATGCAATGGTGACAGTTCTGTAGTTCTGCTAAAACCCAAGTAAAAATTGAAGACTATCTTGGGATTAACTGATTAGTCACTTACAAATAAAATCACGTCATGCTTCAAAATAGTTATAAAATAAAAATCCCTATCATTTTGCATCTTCAGATGGATTGCTACTCATTCAATATCACAGAATAGTGATTTTATATTTGTTAATAGAAAAAAATTAAAATCTTCACATAGCTAAATGACTTGACAATATTAATGCAATGCTTCCTTGTCTTATGTGCTCCAGGGATCATCTAACCACTATGTGAGGCCAGAAAAGCATCCATCTAACCTTCGTCTCATCTCACCCTCTGAACTGGATCAAATCTAACTCAGAGAAACGAGGTGGACAGTGATGAGTCCTAGCTGTGGACATGACACACATCTACCACAGGATGCTAAGAGCCATTGTTTTGGTCAGATCAGTGTCCTTCATGCACTTTTGTTTGAAATAAATGACCTTTTTATAGCACTGGCATTATGAAATTATTTTTCTTGTTCCACTGGTGCTCATGTGAAAAAGAATACCTAGAAGTGAGTTACGCTATAAAATGTGGCCTTATGTAGTAAACTAACCCAATAAATTAAAACTTTAGTTTTCCAAATGGGAGACCGGGTATTTTTCTCAGGGAATGACTCAAAATAGCATGTTGTTAAAATAACAAGTCTCTCCCATGCTTCAAATGTGAATCTGTCATTAATCACGGTCCCTGGGGACCTGGCTTGATGCTCTGGATCACAGTATTATCATTTAAATAAAAGTATATAATAATTAGGTCTCCTTCCTATTGTCTATTGATGTTCAAAACACTAACACTCCTTCCAGTATTAATTAAAATACATTACTGTTGTTTAGATTTTGGAAAGGAAAACCATGCTGTTTGGTACTTGCTGGCTTCGCTTCTAATTTTTGCTTTGCTCAAAATTTTGTGATTTCTTTTCCTCTGCTGTTACATGTACTTTTGATTCTGAAAACCTACAAAACAGAGAATAAGAAAAGGATGCCCAAAACTGGTGAAGACCACATAGAAGGTCAAATAAACTGTGCTATGACATGGAATTCAGCACTAGCAGCAGCCTTCACAAATGGCAAATGAATGAAGGCCCTGGACACGCGTGTCAGTGGTGATTTAGTCTTTGGTGACAATTTATTTCATCTTCCACACTTTGACATCACACTTTACAAGGGGCAAGGGGCAAATTATTAAGGCCAAGAAGGATTCGATAGAGTGTAAGCTTTATTGAAGGCTAATGTCTCTTAATTAAAGCCACGAGATCTCCAGAGTGTAGCACACTGGCAGCCACAGGCAATCTGACCAACCGGATGTGCAAAAGCCATCACCTGACCCAAAGCTGGAAGGTCTCCATGGAATAAATAAATATCTCATGAAACACGCAGCCAACAAAGATATAGTTACCTCGTCTAGCTCCATCTCATCTGGACTCTCCCATGGCTTGATAAATTTCCCACGAGACTTCTTCAAAGGCACAATTATTATGTAATAACCTCTGCACAAGAACAGAAGACAATAGTAAGGTTAGTTGAAAGGAGAGAGAAAACGGATATACCCTTCCATCTTCCACAGACCAGTGGCTGAGACTGAAGGCAAATTATGGACATGGCGTTACTTGTCCATTTCTTACATCATCTACAAATAATCACCTGTTTGTTTAATTTTAAAAACAACATGGGTAGACATTAACGTGTGACTTCAGCGATCATGTATAGCAATATCACCACGGTCGACTGCTCTTTAATAGGTGTCATAAACAGAGCAGACACGGGTGGTTAGGACCCTGGTGCCTCACTGATAGGAGCCCCGTATACTGAAATCAAGCACTGCAGGGTTCTGAGTCAAAAACTTTCTATGACATTAATCTGCAAGAGGGATTTTTACAAGGAGGATATATGATAAAATTATTCTTAGCTCATTTAAGCAGCTATTATTTTGTTTATACAAAATAAAACCTTTGGATCAAAATTATAAGGAAAATAATCACACAATAGATAAAGTAAGATATAAAAATCCCTCTCTCATTTTACCTATCCCATTCTGAAACTTATATATTGTAGCAATTTGGAAAGTTCTAATAAGAGGCCTTCAAAATAGGTTTCAATTTAATGACAGCTATCAGAAAGAGAACGTACGTAGATTTTCAGTGAGAACGGCCCGCTCACACGTACGCGCTTCGTGAGGCCACTTGTTGGAAAACAGACAGAGGCTACAAGGAAAGTGGTCCTGTAACTTCAGTGTAGGGATCCCTTTACTTGTGTTCACTTTTAGGGACCATCTTTAATTCTAACTCGGTAAGACTTTGAACACAGCAGATGATAATTACTAGTCACTGGTCACATCCTGTGTCCCAGGGATCGTATTAAATGCTCCAACAAATTTATCTCAACTTCCTAGCACAACCCTCTATGAGCAGCCTACATATGGGCTGAAGGCTGTAAGATCAGGTCACAGACATTGAAAGATCAGGAGAGACTGAATAAAGAAGGACTGAAGATTCAGATCTTCACCATGGTCTGCCTGTGTTTCATTCAGTCTACAAAACTATTCTAAACGGATGCCATAAATTTGTGGGAGATATACCATACAAATGACAACACACATATATGCCTATGGATGGGAATATATGCATCTACCTTTGAAAGAGGAACCTGTCACTCAGACAAAGCGCAAGGGGAAGGGACGGCAGCGTGCACAGCAAAGCCGAGTTCTTCTCATCTCAGAAAACCCGCCCCACTCTCAGCACGGTTTCTGCGGCCTGAGCTCCGTCTCCATAATCTAGGAGACACCTAGGGCATGTAGGGCATCTCCGGCATCTAGGGCTGAGCTGCCCGGGACCGCAGCCCTGGGGACCCTGGCTATGGAGTCTGGAAACCGGTTGGCCCGACGGGGACACACTCTCATTGTATGGGGAACGCTGGGTTTTGAAGACTTCATGGGAAAAAAATAGTGTTTCAGCAACGTTTGTGTCACAGTGATCCCATGTTAAAGACTGTAATAGAGCAGATCTCCTGGGGTGAATGAAATAACCTAGTAAGTGAATTTCACCCACTTCCTTTGCAGTACTGTAGCTTCTAGGAAATAGACAATTTCATAACGTGGCTTTCATTGAACTGACTCAATAATGATGCCCCGGAGTGCCCTGAACGGGTACAAGGAGACAGGTCTGGCTCAGAACTTGGGGTCTGCCACTCCTGTGCCCAGTGACCTCAGTGCACCTTCTGAAAAATGAGAGTAAAACTGTCTGGCTGCCACGTGGCCGAAGCGACTGGCCGCGGAGGGCTTAGCGTAGAGCTGCACAGGTCGCCGCACTGAGCCGCTGCCAGCTGCTCGCGGAGAGGCTGCCGCTGCCGTAGGGCGCCTCCTGGGCTCCCGAGGGCTGATCGTGCTCCACGTGACATTCGGCCCCCACAGTCGGGAACTGGAGTCAAACCAGACCCTCACGCCAGAATCCCTTCTCCGAGTGCGCTGACCATCGAATCACCGGATATGCAGAACTGTGTCACTCGGCCATTCGTTGTCTTTACAACAAAAACCGAGGATGATCAAGAGGGCGGGGAGGAGGAGGACGTGGGGTATATGAGAGAGGCCGGGCCTTCCGGACCCAGGTTCGCGTCCTCCTCCCCCTCCTCCTCCTCCAGGACCCCTCCCACCTCCAGGATCTTCCCAAGCCCACCGTGTGAAGAGGGCATGAGGACAATGACATAGGCTGTGCTGAGCGTCCGAGCGACACCGCAGGCCTCGACAGACACCTGTCACAGAACCACGTGCTTTTCATATCTACTGCAGAGTCAGGAGCGTCTCTGCTCCTCTAAAGTAACGATACTGAACAGAATCAGACGGCTTCCACTGTCCACTCTCAGAACGGTGTAATTCAAAGCTAAGCTGATGAATTTGACTAATTTTTCCTCTGCTTTCCTATGAGGAGCTGCCATTCTGATGCCCACGCAGGAAGAGTCCACTCGCTCTTCGGTAGCACTCCCCCCCGCTACCCATTCTACTTGTGGTCAGGATAAGAACAGAACTGCCTGCCTCCCCCCACGGCAGTGGATAACCAGGACAGTCAGGTATCTATAACCTCTGCTCTCAGCTGATTTCAGCTAGAGCGTCAGAGCGAAGCTTGCTTCAAAGCAGCTTGCACACATTAATTAATTATAAAGCAGCTTGTACACATTAATTAAACATTAAATTAAGATTAACTTGAGTAACTATTCCCGAACTGATTCCCATTCTCTCCCTCTCTCTGCAAGTTTATTAGGTCCTACGCCCATCCTTTATCACCTTTCAACTTCTGCCTCTGTACTGGAACCGCCATTTGCAAAACCAAACGAAGCCCGGTGTTCTCTGGTCACTGTCCCCTCTCTGCCGCCCTAAATCCCAAACCCGCCCAGGAGCCCGCGAGGTCCTGCTGCTCTCCGTGTCCTTCCACTGTGCCCCTACCTCAGTGCACCGACCGAGCGGGCCTCAGATGTATCTCGGCACCTTTGCAAGGACTTCGGGAACCACAATGCTGCTACTCGCGGAGGGGAATGTTTGATCCACTTTTCCTAGTTTTTCCTTATTTTATCTCTTCTTATACTAACTTTACTTCCTCAGCAGAGCTTAGTATCTGGTACCTGGCTATTAAATGAGAACGTCCCTCAAGGCTCTGGCCATGGACTTCTCCTCCTGCTCTTTACACATGCTAGATCTCAGTCTAATTCATGGATAAGTTATTAGCCAACTGCAAATTATTGACAGATTCATGTCTCCGACCCAGATCTCTCCTCTGAACTCCACACATCTGTCAGATTCTGTTACGTCCTCATCTCTGTGTACAAAGTGCCCCACTCTCACGGTGGCTGAAATCAAATAGCATGCCTCTGGAAACAGCTCCTGCAGGAATACGGTGCCATGTCCATTCTGGCCCACGTGCCAGGAGCTGGCTGTTACCAGGGCCGCTCTGCGTGCCAGCCCTCACGCGTCACAGGCAGTCTGTCACTGCGGCTCTGCCCAAACCCTCCGGTGCCCTCCCCTCGGTCTGCCTCCACACCTGTGATTTCAAGCCATCCTCTCCTGCCTGGGAGACACTTCCCTATCTTTCTCCACTGGCTTCAGTCTTTTTCAGCTTAGTCTCTTTATGTGTCGTTTTACAACACAAAACTGATCGCACCATTTCTACTTTTTAAGGTATTTCAGTGCACCCTCGTTTTGCTTCATATAAAGACTGAAATGTATCACAAGACACAGCTGAATCCTTCCATCCAGAGTGGCTGGGCTATGCTTTGATTAGCTTTCAGTGTTCTGAATGGATTTGGATCTATTCTGCCATCAAACTTTTTATCATTTTGGCTTACTTACCTAAAATCTTCTATTGCTCCCTTAAGTTAATGTCTCTTTTGCCCTTGAACATTAATTCATTTATTAGTATCTAAATGGAACTTTCTCTAACTGATTACATCAATTACCCCTATTGCATGTCTCAATAGATCATGATTCTGTACAGTATTTCTTATACTGCTTAGGACACATTTGGGTATTTAGGAAGCATATTACTATAGCAGATAAACATTCAATCTTCTCAAATTTAGCTTCACTTTACCATTTTATCACTAAGTTTTTTTTTTTTCACTAAAAAGTGGAAGTTGCGAGGTCCATGTTTGTCAGGGACATATTTTAAAGTCAGGTCGTTGACATGTTCGGGGCCCTTCTCCAGTAGAACTTTCAACTCTCAATTCCATCAAGCTTTTTCCCATTTCTAAATGACTCCCTCATACAGATTTTATAGGAAATGTAACTCTTTGGTGTTTTTCTTTTCTTCTTTACCAGTGTACCTGTGACCTGATTTAATCTTATGGATATTAAAGAAGATAAAGTGATCCTCATTGCAAGAGGAAAGCTGGGAGTTAATATGTGTCCTACAAATTCATATCAACCCAATCATATGGAATGAAAGAACTTGTCTGAAATGGAAAAAAATATGATTCTGGAACTACCTCAGCTTTATATAAAGGCAAAATTAACTGTTCGTCTACTTTGCTGGTCTGTCTCAAGTTTGGAGTTTAGACTACAAATACCTTCTTTAATATAGACTTACTATTAAACTAATAGAAAAATAATCTCAGAATCAATACATCTAGAAAGCCCAAGACTACTTATACAATAAGCTGTGTTTTCCCAGTATGCTAGATTTAATTAAGTAAGTTAAATCTAACCTTCAGAATTTTAATTATATTAAGTAAAGTTTTACTAATTTCATTTAATATGTTATCATCAAGGGGCCTCGCTCTGTATAATTATATGAGAAGGCAAGCTCTGGTCTTCACTGCAGTCCCACTTCAAATTCTGCCAGGCTGTTGGAATTAGAAGCTTGTCTTAGTCTCAAACTCATTATTTAACTGAGAGGTCAAAACCTGTCTCACAGTTTAACGATGAATGTCAATCCTTGTATAATTTTTCTTGCAATCATCTGGGCATATACTGTTGCAATCAAATTAATTCATAATAGGAAAATACATAGGAAGTTAAACAATCTTTCCATTTTCTAAGCTTTAGATTTAAGGCACTGAGTCATTTCAGCTGAGATATCAGCCAAGTAATTTTGCTGTTTGAAAACATATTTCCCCTCTTTCACTAAAAGGTGGGAAGAGAGTGCTGACCAACAGGATGTTTTGCTCTCTCTCTGCGATGCTATTTCCGGGCAACCTCCCCATGTACTCACTGCTGACACCTGATGCGCATTACTCTGATTTGCTCTGGGCAGCCCTGACTAGGCTGGCTTTTGAAGGAGAGCTAAATCCCTGGCCCTAGATACAAACTCTCAATGAGGAATGTGATCATAATGTATACCTGGAATGTACCAATAAACTCCATAAAGGAAAAAAGGCAGATCAGGCTACCTCCCAATGGACTACACAATAAGGGAGATTAAAGGATGAAATCAGGTAACCAGCGTCACATCCTTTAAACAGCATCTGGTAGAACTTTACCAGTATTAATTACTATTGCCATCAACTATGTGCTCTTGGCCAAGACTGAGTATCACAGGGTTCATGGTACTCAACACTCAATGGAAAGGACACCTACCTCATGGGATTAGTACACAGTTTATAGGGAGATCTGAAATATCCTCAATAATTGTAAAGTACTATAGAAACTTAATATTGTGACAAATGTGATAAATTATTCCTCACTAGACAGCTAATAGTAATCTTTGAATTTTATAGAGCCATGCTGCAAACCACAGTCCCACGAATACCTTCTAGTAAAATTAGATCCCCAAAAGTCAATGCAAGTGAAGGAATTCAAAATGTCATAAAAGTCTTCCATGTCCACATTTTCTAGGCATAAAACGGTTGCTCTGAAAATAATTTACATTGGGTACCTACTAGGAGTTTTTCTCATAATACAAACAGAGCAACACTTTTTTGTTTCCTAACCACCAGAGTAAAACGCTCCTCTATCAAGCGGGAGCCGCTCTGTCACCGCCGCTTACCTCTGGGCAACGGTACCCTGAGAAGACTCTGTGCACCAAGTGGAAGCACCTGGAACTCCTGGTGCCAGACACTGCACTGCCCTTAAGATTGTTCAGAACGAGTTTAACCTTTTCTCAGGAGACAACTCTGTCTCTCTATGTAAGAGAGTAAGTACGAGAACCAGTTGTAAAGAGCACAAAAGCAAGGAGCCAGGTCTTCATTAAACTCCTACAGAATCATTTTGTTCCTAGGAGGTAAGGAGTTGGAGGGAAGGTTCGAATCAAGACCTCACAATGAATTTGGGTACAGATGAGCGAAGTGTGATCTCTGTTAGTTAGAAAAACAGTATGCAATAGGCAAAATGATGCTTTTTTAGGGAACAAAGAGGAAGTGTTTTTTTTCCCCTGGAGTTTGCATGTAAATAAACGTGCTCCGCCATCTGGAATGTGCTGTTTCCCCCCATCACGTCTCCCACAGAAGACAGAACCAAAAGCTGCAAAGATCTAATTCCTGAACTTCCTGACACTGCAAATGGTGCCAAAGTCCATCCAAAGCTTCCTGTCACACTCAGTTACACCACAGAAGCCAGTCCACAAACATCGGTGTTACTGTCCTTTCAAGAACATACAAATATTCATGTATGCATACAAATATTCATGTATGTATTCATATATGTTATCATGAAATATATACTACATATGTATTTTTTAGTAACTCCTTGCTTTCCTTTTTCTAGGATTCTAATACTTTCCCCACACTAGGATATTCTCCTAGTTTGCTCTTGTGGCTCACCAGAAGGCTGTAATACAGTCTGGGAGATCTATAGTTAATTTCCAGAAAATAAATTTTTTGTCATGGCAGTTTCCTTTTTTATTTCTATTTTGTCATTACCTCGTCTCTTTGTAAGGACAGTTTTTTTTTCTTCTTTTTTGACTCCTATTTCAAACACAGGAGAAGAAACATTCAGACATAAAGAGAAAAATCTGAATAAGCTAAAACAACTTAAACATTTTGCAATTTCCTCAGTTCACTCAGAAGGTAGCACTTGAAACGAAGCAGTACCTCCCATGGACTGAAAACGCCAGCGCCCACCAGAAGCTGCATCACTTCAGAAGACAATCTGGTCATTAGCTTCTATAGCTCATTTTGTACAGAACGTCATGAAAGCTAAACTAAAAGCAATGCTAGCGAATACACTATTTTCATATTTAGACTATTCTGTTCTTAAGTAGGCAGACATTTTTAATGTGTTGAATTTATAGTCCCTATTTTTCCCTGTTCTTTCATTATTTAAAGCAGTATCACCTGTTCTAAATCTAGCTCGTCCTTCAAGACTCAGATTAGACATCGGCTTCTTCAGCTTCCTCTCCTGACACCCACAGTCAGCTAAAATGCAGTATTTATGTGTCTGTGGTAGCTGGAGTGTTCACTTCCTCGTATCTGCATTATTTGTGTTCTCTACTGGTTCTCCTTCTCCTAGGTAGACATTTATCTTAATTATGTTCCCTGACACTGCACTGGGGACACAGTGTGTACAGAATAGCATCTGCTGGACACTCGCTGAAGAGTCTCGATAGATGAGTAAGAAGAGTAACGTGGAACAAATGTTAGCGTCTTTCTCTCGCCTCTGCGACGTTCTCTGTAGGTACAGTTCCCCCTATTCTCATCACCACGTGAACTTCAGGAGCTCTAATTGGATGTCACCTTCTCTGAGACCCCAGGGCTGAACACCAGCATCAGTGAACTCTACCCATGGCCTCTCTTACCAAATCTTGTCTATCATGAGGTTCTATTGTGACTGACTCTCATCAAGATTCTTCACCTAACTCTATTGCTTAAGTGCAATGAGAAAGACGGCATCCTCTCTGTGGAGCTCGACACTCTGGCTGATTAAAAATGAACCTGTTACGTCTACGGCCTTGACCGTAGCGTCACTGATCACAAACCCGTGAGTTCCATACATTCAATGTGTACAGCAGTTTTACACATCATTTATACTTCAATAGAATAGCCTAGAAAATATACAAATCATTCACTTTTCATAGAAAGTATGAAAATTACAGAATGATACACAAGTCAGTGTGTTCTTGGCGTAAGAATACACTGATATCCCATTCTTAGTTTCAGTTTGTCAGTAAGAGTGAGCAGCAATGCTCTCTCATCTATGCCCAACTCCTCCCTGGATGCCTCGCACGTCTGCCGACTCACTTTATATTTTCGTTGGCAGGAACTTCGGGCAGCTGCACAGTGATCATGCCATCCAGGTTGGTCTTCCCGATGAAGGCGGGCTTGGTGCGGAGGACGTCAGGGGCCGTCTTCGCCGTCACCCTGTGCTGCAGCCCACCGGCGCTGTTGCCACGGTTCGTCAACACAAACGAGTAAGACTTCTCCGGCTTCAGGTTGACAATCAACTTCTGCGTGGCTCGGCCATCCACTTCTTCCACCATTTTCCCATCATCGTAAAGAATCTAAAGAGATGCAAGCCATCACAGAAGTTTGGCTACCTGCACAGCGAAGTGTATTGTCCAAGCAAATACCGACTGGAAAACCTGGGCCAGCTGAATCCTAGTCTCTAGAATTCAGAATCTAGTCTGGGTGATTTCCTAAGCCTGTAAATATTCTAAGTTTAGGAGACTTCATCAATTTTCCCTTCAACTCTTACAATATAATGTTATAAAGTTTCTATCAAAATATATAACGAACAAAAACACTCTAACTTCACAATGCTTGACCTGTCCGATGTAGATTATCTGAATGAAATGTGTATAAAGGTTCAAAGTTTTTAACATACTATTTATATCATTTCTATCTACATGTTTCGATCATATTCTAAGTATATTCTTACATTCAAAAATATTTTCCTCGTTCTTATATCGGAGATCTGTACATCTTGCTAGTTTTTCTCTATATGTGTCAATGGTAAAGCATAGTTTATAAAGTGCCAAGAATTCGAACCAATAAAAAAATTCAAAAACTCCCTTATCTTGTGTTTGATAATAGGTAGTAACCATGTAAAATTCATTTTCTGGTAGAAGAGCAGTAAGACATGAAAAGTTCAAGTTAAGAACACGAAGTGCTCTACAAGTAATGCCAGCCCTGGGGTAGAGCTCCTGCCTCCACTAGAGTGGAGAAGTCAAGTTGCCAAATAATACACTTGGTCTCCCACATGAAAAGCCTTGACTGCAAACAGCAGCTAGATGCCCAAATCAAAGCAGTCTACAAGATTCGCAATAACTTACCCTGAGGGAAATGCCCTTTCCATTTTTTTACCCATGATATGAAACAACTTACTTTGAAAGGCATGGCAGAATTATAATTCTCTGGAATCTCCCAAGACAGTAACACTGAAGTCTTCATTACTGCTTTGACATGAAAATTTTTTGCAAACACTGCTGGAAAAGGAAAAACAGTGTATTTAAACTATTCCTAAAGACAGAGGACCTGTCCTTTTCACCACGGATCACAGGGCTTATGCTAGACGCTGTCTACATTGACCACAGCCAAGTATGATTCGCCTACCTGTGTAGAGCACTGATTTTAACACCCATTCTCACACAGATCTCTCCTTCCTCTCCAACTCAGCCAACTACATTGTGTTTTCCTTACCTGAGGACACTGGGGTGCTGTCGGCCAGGCTTGCTTGGCATTGTATAACTGAAATCTAATGCATCCAAAATGGATTAAGTTTTACATACGTTACCTTTTTTGCTTTTGAGGAATCTATTAATATGAATGGGATGATCAGTTATTTATAGCTTGACAATACTGATTTCCAAAGACTGATATTCCTTTAAAGGAGGGAGGCCACAAGTAGACAAATCCTACCTTGATCCACAGGCAGTGTCCTGAACTGGACACTGGGACTATATGGCCCGGGCCCTTTGCTCGTGTGAGCACGTACTTTTACATCATATGTGGTATCTGGTTTTAAGCCAGTGAGTGTCATGGAGGTGTCAGCTGGAACAATAAGCTGCTCCACTGGAAGGAGGGGGACATTGATGTCCCTGTACAGAACGGTATACTTTGTGATAATGCCATTTCTCTCTGCCAGGACAGGCGGCTGCCAAGACAGCTGCACGGAGGTTGAAGTGGTGCCTTCCGAGTGGAGGTTTTGAGGGAATCCGGCTGGAACTTCTTCAGGAACAGAAATCTCTTTCACCATCTCCTCCCCAAAGCCCACTTTGTTTCTGGCCGAGAGCCTGAAGACGTATGATGTTCCCTTGTGGATGTCCGTAGCTGTGAAATGATCTTCTTTTTCAGAGAACTCTAGGGTCGTGAGTGGCTCCGTATCTTTGCGGCCAAATTTTAGACGATAGCCCTGAAGGGGTCCAAATGTGTCCACAGGCGGGTGCCACTGAATGAGCGCAGTGTTCATTTGAGTGTGGTTTATCACAAGCCGGGGTTTGCCTGGAACTGAGCACAGGATGGGGTGGTCAGAGAGGCCAGCGTGGACACCCACACTGCCATCATCAGCCAGTGACAAGTGAGAGGCGCAGAACAATCCAGCTCTGCGTCCACAGCCCAAACTCCTAGCCAGGGTGTCAGTTTGCTCACAAGGGAAGGAAACAAGAGTGTAAAATTATGTTTCCTGGAGTCTTCTGGGATTAACTGTAACTGCACCAGTGAGAACACCGTAGCAAGATTTTTGTGGTGAGGAGTTAGCTGTGTAAGTAAATATTTATTTATTCTAAAGTTACGTGAGATAACTGAATATGTCTAATCTACTCTAATAAACACATTTGTAAAGGAGAGCAACTTATTCCTAGAGTACAGAGAGAAAGATATCTACAGAACCAGAGTTTTCTTCAGGAGTTTGTCGCAAGATGGGGAAAGACAAGAAAACATCACTGCAACCAAAACCAAACCAAATTAGAAGACAGTACAAAAAGAGGAACAGAAAAAGACTTTTTCCAAACTCCAGGAAACAGGAAGAGGTGATATATAAATGTTAAAATCACGAAATACCAGCTTCTCTCCTCCATTTTACGTATCAGAAAGTTGCAGCCCGAGAGGAGATGTGCTTTGCCCAAGGACACATTCTTTAAGCTATTTCTTACCCTTAACCAGTGGAGCGACAGTACTGGCTCCTGCACCGGGCAGCTTCACAGTAAGCTTATATGGGTAGATTCACACTAAGTTTACACAGCTCAGCTAGCCTACAGGAGTGCGGGAAAGCAGCTTCTGCGGTTTGCAGCGGCAATCGCAAAACACAGGGCATTAAAGGTGAGCAAATCGTGATATACGCACTGTTTCTCAAGGAAAGGTCATCCAGACACCCTAACAGTCAACTAAAAACTTCTCACCGTGCAGCTCATTTGTATATTGAAGTTAACTTGAACTTTTTCATTTAATTTTAAAATCAAACTCATGTCACTTTAGAGGTTAATTTGCCTTTATATAAAATTTTATTCATATTTTACTTCAAACACATTTACTATCACTTTAGTTTTATATGGCACCTGACAGCATACACTGGCAGACTCGATTAATTTCTATGTATGCACAACATTTCTGCCGCTTGCTATTAAAATACGAGTCATGAAACAGAAGGAAACACTGGAATCTCTGCCAAAAAAATCTATGGTGAAATAGTATCTTTCAACATAGAAATTCAGCTGACACGATGGGGCAGAAACCTAACTATTTAAGCCTCACATTCAACAGCAGTGATGGGTTTTATTACATTTTAATTAAATTTTTCCAAAAACTCTGGCTCCAACG
Source organism: Thryonomys swinderianus (assembly GCA_004025085.1). NCBI lineage: Eukaryota > Metazoa > Chordata > Mammalia > Rodentia > Thryonomyidae > Thryonomys > Thryonomys swinderianus. The sequence continues at coordinate 32,168 of PVIC010001133.1, forward strand.
AACTGCACAATGCTAGGTACCCTGTACATCTTCTGATTCTAAGATGTTTGGAAAGCTACGATAAAAAGTACTTTTAATATATTGATAAACCATAAACATAAATTATACTCTAATATTTGTTAACTGTGAGACCGTTTTCTGCTGTTTCATTTTAGAATACAGCATTGGCAAGGTACAATTCTGGAGAAATGTAACTGCCAGTGAATTCTAAGACTCAAAAAAAAGAACTCTGAAAATATGCATCTCTTCTTCTGTGGGAGTCAAAGTTAGACTGGAGAGATGTATGTCTGTGTGTGTGTGTGCGTGTTTTTATTTACTGATTGATTGACTGGTACTGGGGATCAAACTCAGGGCCCTGGGCTTACAAGGCAGGAGTCGGAACCATGGAGGTAAACCCTGGCCCTGGTGCCCTTAATTTTTGATGCTGGTGTCCCCTTTCATGCTCTGAGACATAAAGGGTTGCTGGCTTGAAATCTTGAGATCAAATAATGTTCCAGAATTTATAGCACAGCTCTGACCTTCTAGCTCCACTGGGAGGCAGGAGCATCTCCGACTGGCCGCCATCACCAGGAGCACCGTACTGCTCCTTCAGCAGGACGCAGGCTCACAAAGCCTAAAATCAGTGACGAGCAGCCGGAAGCACCAGGCGGTGTGAGTGTGGGGTCCATAAGGAACTGAACGCTGGGGCAACCGGGGAGGGGCTGGGCACCTGAGACCACCCCGTAAATCTCCACAAGTGTATGAATTATAGAAGCAGCTCATGCAGTTTAAATGTGGGCTTAGGGCTCGGATGAGTTGTGCTATTTTGCCCGGAGAACAAGTGAGGACAAGGAATTAGGGGAATTCTGCATCATCCGGATATGTTTAAACAGGATGCTCAGGAGGGAAGCTCATGTAATACCAATGAAACCAACCCTTCTTGGGCTTCCAGAGACTCTATGAAACACCTACTGACTGTCCTCACTTCCTATCATCCGGTACAAAAGATGGTCACAAGGGGCTGGGGACTTAGCTCAAGTGGTACCGTGCCTACTTTGGAAACACAAGGGCCCGAGTTAGATCCCTGGTATTGCAAAACAAACAAACCAACCAACAAACAGAAAAACAATGGATACAGCAGGGGGCTCTGCCATCTGCTACGATTAATTCTGTAGTTCAGAGGATGAAGACACCGAAGAGATGGTCTACAGAGGTCTGGTTTGAGGGTCAGTCTAAGCCCTGGTTACCGTGTGGGCTGATCACCGTGTCAGCTACGCCGACTCCTGAGCTAATGACTCTCTTTAGCTCAGCACAGCAGGTGCAGATGCCAGGAAGAAGTCTTACATAAACACCGCGAGGTGCTTCCAAGTCAGTGTTAGAAGCGTCTTCAACATGGTGGGGAAACACAGGATGCCGTTCTAAGGTAAATAAGCTCACCCTACCTTGTTTCATAGCACAGAAATTCTTCTCCCTCCCTTTGGGATTTTATTTGTGTTACTTTATCTTTTTCTCTTATTATATTCTTTTCCCTTAAAAGTCTTTGGGACTTCAGAAATGGTGACAAGTGCAGTTAGGCCTAGTTGTTCAGAGTAACAATCTGAGGAGGCAACCAAGACCCTCAGTGTCGATGGCTCTAAAGGCAGCCTCAACTCAACCAGAGTGGGGACAGGTCTGTCTTACTGCTCCCAACTCGCCATGTCGACGCCATCTTTTGGTCATTCTTAAAAGCAGCTGTTCAGTATAGTTCGTGTAAAATCTAAAGGAAATGTCACACCAATTTTTTTTTTTCTGGTTAATTTTGTACAACAAGGCCTCAGGCAGTAGACTAATTATTATGATACACAACAAGGGGAATATTAACAGAGAAACTACAAACATGTCAGAACCATTGAAATATAAAAGCCAATACTTCATTCAAAAGCAACCCTCCGGTTATATAAATCTTACACGAAGGACTTAAATTATAACCAGAATTTAGGTTTCAAAGATATGACTGGTCAGAGAGGCTATATAAAAAAGTATAATAATTCTTTGCTATAAGTAGCATTTATAATATATTAGTAAAATTTCAGAGAATTCATTTTTTAGCTACATAAGTATATGAGGGTATTTTCATGGCAGACTGTAAAACAAAACAAATTAATAGTCTCACTAATTACCTAAGGATAAACTGCAACTAAGCAACGCTGACAACAGATACATAGTCGTGAAGGCAAAGTTAGAGCTTTTCTTTTAAAGAGATGATAAAACCTGGTGGTCTCACATTCGTCCCAGGCTCAGTCATGACACAGTAAATATTTAGGCATCTAAATTATAGGCATTTCTTATCCCAATACCCAAGACCCTGATGATCATGAAAGATCTACAAGTGTGAAATGAAATTCCATGAGAATTCTATTTATGAATAAAATGAACATTTCTAAGAAACATTTTGTGCTGTGTCTGCAGTGACAATCCAGTTCACATGGTATTAAGCTGGATAAACTGTTTCCTCAGCAATTCATACACTTTCACTACAAGTTCTTCACTTTTTCCTCCACATTCCAGGACTACCAGGCCAGAGATGGTAGGAGTTTGGTGCCTTATAAAAAGACTTTTCATGTAGTTATGAAAGCAGGTGACAGAAATCTATTTTCCTCAACTTTAGGTATAATTTCAGGAGCTTAACACTGGTCATTTACCAGCGTGCCCCTCAATGAACATGGACTTACTAATCTAGAAGTTAAATTAGTTTGAAACTATAATGTTCTTTAGGAGAAAAGAACACACAGCCCATCAGACTCCACCTAGGAAGAGCTCTGCCATCTGTAATCCTGCTGCTTGAGGCAGTTCCAGGTGGCAGGGTGCCAGGGAGGCAAGTCTTATGACGTGAGACAAAGCTGGCAGCGAGCACGGCACCCGGGAGGGTGCTGGGTATCACAGCTGTTCTTTGCTGTATGCCTCTGCGTGGAGGTATGCTCCTCCAAAGACGTGTGAGTGACGTGGGAGGAGTGAATCAAATCACAGCTCAAACGTTCCATGGGAGACTGCTGTATGGAGGGACTCGAGGAGAATCCCTCTGTAATTGTCTCTTAATTTATCGGTTTTACAATGCCAGATCTTCCTTCGTGCTGCCTTTTCCTACTATGGCCAAATAGAATGAATCTACAGAGCACCCCAGGTGTTTTGTTGGTCAATTTTGTATCTGTTAGCTCTCTCAAAATTCTTCATTTTCCTTTCTGCTTCCTATGTTTTGTCTTCTTTAGAATCCTCACGGCAGAAGGTAAGGAGGAGCACAGGGTAAAAATAAAATGAGGCCGGAAACAAATCCAAGATGTCAGGTCTTCTAACAAAAGGTTGGTTGCTGGGAAAGACTGAAGTCACCATGTGACTCTGTGGCCTTGAAGCTTCTTTCTGGACTTTTCAAGTTCAAGGCTGTTTCTCATTTAATTATCAGCTTAAACACTCTTCCTCTACAAGATCTTAGCCCATGGGGAGTTCTGATACCTACTATGCGTACATACCTTCACCTTCATTTTATCATATCCAGAATGTTTATTAAACAGTCAGGGCAGAAAATGAACTGATTATTCATGAAGAGGAGCCAGACTGAATAATGTAGATAAAAAATACCATGTATGCATATTTTTTTTTCCTAAGAAAAACAAGTCCTAAAAGCTGACCATAATGCACTTCTTTCCTCCGATTTGATCCTAAGAAAAGAGTAACAGAAGCCACGTGGGAAGTCAGTGCCATGTAGCCCGAGGCTCGGGTACACACAGACACACTTACCCGCCCCTGTGGTGGACACCAGTTTGGGTTTGCTGCGAGCGCCGTCTCCCTTCGTGGTGTAGGCTGTGACGGTGAGGGAGTAGGAAGTTTCAGGCTGGAGCCCAGAAATGATCATGTCCTGAAATAACACGGCAGAGTCACACGAAGTCAAAGCAAGCCACGCGGGCCTGGGGAAAAACGAGACCCCTCCCCCCATCCGCATTCTGCGCATGCTCAGGCATCCTGCAAAGCCATGCTGCGTGAAGGTGCCGAAGTCCGAAGCAGAGGACGTCAGTGCCTGCGGCGCATGCTGACGCTGACGCTGGGGCTGGACGCATCCCAAGCAGCAGCTTTGAGAAGACTAGTTAAAAACCCAAATCTGGAGCTCGACTTCTTCAATTTTCTTCAATTCTCGATTCTAAACCTGGCTTATCTACTAGACTGGCAACACAGATCCGTTAAGTTCACCCCTCTATACTTGTTTTCCACCTCAAAATTGAAATAATAATAGTTTCCCAGATATTACTGGGGGCTACATGGGTTCTAGCAGGTAAACTGCGTAACAGCCTGGCCCTAGCGAGCATCCCATAAACTGGCTGTTACTTGGCGCCGATAGCTTTCTCCGTACACCCACCACAACCAGCCCACAGACCGGGACAGGGCAGATGCCAGCGCAATCTGTCCTGTCACCAGGTGAGCAGTTTGCCAGATGGTTCATCTGTTGGACCTAGATATTCTGAGAGCCCAAGGATTTTCTTAGGACTCCAGGAACTCATTGTTAGTTAACTGTACAGGCTATGAACAAAATCATTATACACTGAAGAGAATTTTCTGGCAACTGAGAGAAAAGGCCATAAAACCAAGAAACCCACAGTATCTGGGCCCTGCAGTATCACTAAGACATACTTAAATCTGACTGAAAAATCTTAAATTTCACCAACTCCATTCAGAATGTTAGGTTTTTTTTTTTTTAAATAAAGGCCCAAAGCTGTGATGTCTGTAAGACCAGATGATCTTTTAACATGTTCCTCCCAATCTGAGCTTACATGATTTTTAGGCAGAGTGCTAGCTACTGATTTGTTCTAGTGTTTTCTTTAGCACTGCACATACAAACACACAAATACACCCATACACAAAGCAATATAAAAAGTACTTTGGGTTTCTTGACATAGCTATGTTTTAAAGTTGAATATGGATAAATTTAAGAAAATACACAAAGTTACTGAATTCCATATCACAAGACAGTGTGTTCAGTGAACAGACTAGACGGTGTGGAGGACAGTATGATTTTTCCCAGTAAGGCTGTTAACAGTTACTCAAAAGAGTAAGAATAGCATCACTGTAGAAACTGAAGGACTTCAGAATCATCCTGAAGACTCATAGGAGATTTTTTTTTTCCTGTCAGAAAACTGGATTATCTGTGGAAAATATTTTACTCACAGGACCTTGAAACGGTCTAACATATCAGAAGTTACCCAAAGCAAGTAAGCTATCTCATACCAGTATTTTAAATGAGGGCGGACATGTTATTCGTTCAAAAAAAAATTGTGTTAGGTAAACATCAACTTCTCGGGTCCTTCTAGATTGTTGAGGAAAAGCAGACAAGGCTAAGACTCACAAGAGGTAAGGCTTGGTTGTACTACCAAGGTGTCTGGTGATAATGTGATCCATGCCTTAGTTAATCTCATTTGTACAACTGGAATGAATCACACATGTCTTTCATCTCTTGCAAGTTTGGACAGGATACTGCAGGTAACACAGTGTGAAACTGGGAAATCCTCACTTGCCAGACAATTTCAGCTGGACACACCTGTCTGCCAAGGGTTTTTGTTTAAGGGGTATACTTCCCATATGGTTTCATGGTCCTTCATGAGGCAGTTCATCTATTTCTGCCAACTCAACTTTGTGAATTTTCATCAATTCATGAGGATATTATTATTTTTATTGGCTTTTCTTGCTATCTTCTTACTCTAAATTATTACTAAGTGATTATTTTTTAAACAGCAGGTAATAATGCCACTTAGTAGGCCAGGAAATGAAATCATCTCAGTCAGTCATGACCAGGATTTATATAAAAGTGTTGGGGGGGGGCTGCAGATTTAACTCAAGTGGTACCGCAACAACTTTGGATGAACAAGGGTCCAAGTTCAATCCCCGGTACCGCAAAAAAAAACAAAAAAAACAAGGACCATCTTGAGGCCTCTAATACACTCTAATACAGCATTACGGGAAGGAACAGAAACATAACATAATGTGCGGCCCGACAAAGGAGGTAGACCCTGGAGGCGAGCTGTAGGGCCTCCCTCTGGTCCCCAGTCTTTCTGACACTGCCCTTTTTCTCTTCTCCCACACTGCAGTGGGCTGAGCAGTTTCCCCCAGCCCTGCTCTCCTGCTGTGTCTCTGTTTCATCGCGGGCCCAGAAGCAATGGGGCCAGCTGACTATGGACTGTTTCTCTGAAACTATGAGCCAAAATTAAGCATTTCTCTTTTAATCTATTTTGTATCACTGTAACAACAAAAATCTATGAAATATCGCTATACTGTCATTCTATATAAATTATACTTTGCACAAATTTTCCAAGATTCAGACAAATCTTGTGCTTTTTGCCATAAACTCATACACTGAATGAAAGAATTCCTTCCTTATAAACCTTATCATACTTTTTTTTGAGACAGGGTCTCACTTTGTAGTTCAGGCTGGCCCTGAGTTCACTATGGTGCCCTGGCAAGCCTTGAACTCAGCAATCTGCCTATCTCTGCCTCCCGAGTGCTGGGATTACAGGCGTGAGCTACCACGCCCGGCACTGTGGTATGTGGTGTTGATTGCTGGTGGGCGTGAGTCACCACGCCCAGCATTGTATGTGGTCACCGGGATCGAACTCAGGACCTTGTGCTTGTGAGGCAGGCCCGGGAACCACTGAGCTAAATCTCCGGCCCAACCTTATCTTACTTTTAATTTTAATTAACTTATTTTTCTATCTCTTTGGGAATGAAGAATTAAAGACACTAGGCCTTCACCTTTAGGATTTTGCCAACATTTTATTGTAATTTACATCTTAGCTGGATTTACTAATAACTAACCCAAAGGTTTCTTTTTTATCAAACAGGCAAGGTCAGTATCAGCTGATGGTATCAGTCTCGACTGCACCCCTGACTGCTTCTACTGAGCATGACGTAAAATACAGTACACCACTATGTTCAATTCTCTCTCACATACAATATACACACGATCTCTCTCTCTTTCTTTCTCACATTAATCTATCTGATCTCCTATTACCCTTAAATTGTGAAGTACACTGTGGTATCTCTTTTAGCATCATGATCTATCATTTCTGAGTTCATAACCCTCATTAACATCAAACTCATTTCTAAAGCACTATTATACCTCACGCAGGCCATTTCTTTAGCTGTATTCTACAGAACCACTCAGAACTGTTCGCCTTTCTAGCTATCTAGACTGCAAACACTTGGGTGGTAGCTGCTACACGCGTGTGCCCCTGTTGTATCTTACATAGGTTCTCAATGGCTAACATGTTCCACCCATTCAAATATATTAAAAAACTCTATAGCATCCTTGGTGCAGTGCTTCCTGGCATGATTCACCTACTTTCATTCAACTTCTTCCTAAAACAACAGAGAGAAGCCAAGTCTAGAGGCAGCTGAGTCAATGCCAGACCTACATTACGTTAGCCCCTGAATGTGTAACACACAACAGGGATTATGAGCAGCTTGTCTCCAACAACTTGACATTCTCCATTCACTGCAAACTTCCTCTGACTGTGTCAGACAGTTAGTAGGAGAAATCAAAGGCAACAACAGGAGCACCATGCTGATTTCACAAAACAAAAACCACAACAAAAAGTGCACACCAAGTAAAGAAACTTAAAAATGTTAGTTCATGCATCCAAGCAAACCATGATGACAAACCGAACTGTAAATAAGTGAAAGAATGACATCAGAAAAAACAGGAGACAGTCTGTGTTTTTTGACAAAGTAGTTAAAGATTTACTCACATGTTCAGCAGTATCATCAAATTCCCACTGATTGAGATTAAGAAGGTTGGGAGGAAACAAAATAAAAAGAAATGAAGAGAAATCTATTGCTTTATAAAGGCAACTTAGCCTTCCTTTGATTTAAAAAAAGGAAAATTAAATAACTGAAATAAAATACCAAAAATGTAAGTGTGCTATGAGGTAGTTGTTCTCACGTACAAATGTACAACTGGGGGCAAAAAATTAAATAGGCTGCATTACTGTTGCTACTAAAACTAGCCATGCATATACATACACATGCATATACACATGCATATATATATATATACATATATATATGCATATACATATACACATGGTGCAAAGATACAGAAATCAATTATCATACCCTATCTTATGACATTTATTTTGACTTCTTTCCTGAGTTATACACTTCAAGTTACTATTGAGATCAGTTATCTTTCATTTTACCAAAATTGTGCATCCCCAATAAAGACTTGTGATATGTAATGAAGTTTCTATGAACAGTCAAAGAGAACAAATGAGATGGGAAGGGGAAAAATAAAGAAAATGAGCAATTAAGACTAGCCAAAGTAGAAGAGAAAAAAAGAGAGAGAGTTGGCATTGTATAACGCCATCAACAGCAAAAGTTCACAGTGCAAGAATTACAGATTTACAGTTTTGTGACCCCACATATCCAACATGTACAGAAGTGGGCTTCAGAGCTAATCCACACGGCCAGATTCAAGATGGCTACATGAACAACAAGGCTGACGTTTGGTCAGAACGTTTCACAGTCGGGAGAGTGTGAGCACTGCTGTGAACTGACCTGCTCAAGAATTTAAAGCTAAATATCTTTCTTAGGGTCCCATCGATAAGACCGCCCTCATTTTTTCGGGGAGAAAAAGTGTTAAGTTAAGCAAACTGGAGGAATAGTGGAATGTGGCTCCTCATCTTTCCCTCTTCCACACAAAGGTGAAGGAATTCTTATCATTCCCCATACTCCGCTGCTCCACCATTAATCTGCTCAATAAGCAAAGCTCTTCTATATGCACAATACTCCAGGGACATGCGACACAGCATAGTGAAACTGGTTCAGTTTAGGTGGAATTTCCAGTACAGCAGTTGTACGTTGAAATTGTTCTTTTCTTTTCAGGAAAACACAAGGAATACAAGTATTATGTAATTGATTTGAATCACCTCTCATTTAGGAAGAAAAACTGAAAAACTTCATTGCTTTGTTTTAAAAACCTCATCACCAAGTTGTGAAATCACGATTATGATTTTTCTTAACTTGGCTCAACACAAAGGGTCCCATTTATTCTCTGTGAAATTCTAACTTTTGTTATCCTTCGGGTTATCCTCATCTCTGGGACCTGAAATGGTAGCTGCCATCCACTATGGAAACTGACGAGGAACTACCTAAAATATTATCTGGGAATCTTTCTCTAAATAGAAATGTCAGCAATGTTTTTAAGAAAACGTGTGTGTGTATGTGTGTGTGTGTGTGTGTGTGTGTATGCATCCTCTTAATACATAAGTAATGTCCACTCTTGAGTCGAAGCCATATATTTAAAAATCAGATTAACTTAATTCCAAGCAGATTTAGCACAGGAGAAGGCAGACTCTATCAGCAAAAGCTGCAGCTAAAAATTCCTCCTTTTGATTAAACCAATCAATTTCCCCAAGAAAGGCAATTTCAGGTGGTGTTGTAGGGAGTTGAATAGCTGTATTTTAGAAAAACAGTGACATGTTTTTAATCAGACTTGAGTGTCATTTCATGACTTGATCTCCCTCATGATTATAAAGGTATATAAACATAGGTTTATAATAGTATGGTTCAAAATCTAGAATTGGGTGCAGGTGTCTAATTTCCCAAGAAATAAAACAGGCCCATTTCAAAGCACAGACTAACATAAACTTATCAGATGAAGATAAAAATAAGTAATGTCAGAGGCTCACCTGTGCATCGGCCAGCATGACGTCCTTCAGCATGGGTTGACCCTTGGGCTCACCATTTTCCATCCTCACGTAATGCACCTGGTATCCTCTGATCTGCCCATGCTGCTTGTTGGGCACAGGTGCGCGCCATGAGACTTTAACAGATGTTGAGTTGACAGCCTCTACCTCGACTTTGCGAGGAGGACCACTAGGAACTGGAACAACAGCATCGGATAAAAGAAAATTATAGGCACTTGTCCCACCCAGTCAGAGCATTTTCTTTACTTAAAAATGGGTAGACCCACTATGTTTCCTTCGAAGAACACAAACATTTTCAACCAATGAAAATGCTCAACCAATCTGCTCTAACTTTTAAGATCAAAAAACATGACCAATGCAAAAAAACAAAATGGAAGAAAAAAAGAGTATCAGAGAAATAGAAAAACATGTAAAAAAAATGTACAAAAGCCAAGGAAGATGCTTTGAGGTTCAAAGCATTAAAGCACAAAGAGGTATTGCACTAAAATAATAACAAAAACTGATTGTTGATTGCCGTGTGTTTTTAAAGGTTTCTTTTTAAACAGCAGAATAAAAAGATTCTTGATTATATGCATTGTCTTCTCTTTTTCCCTTATATCAAAGGTATTCCATACAACAGATGCCAAAAATTGAAATGTTGAGCATCAGTGTCTTTGAAATATGCAAGACAAAAAGGCAACAAGAAGAAAAGAAGGCAGTTTCACAAGTTAGCTTCAAAATATAAAAGAAGTGCATACAAAAGGCCAAGAAAAACACAGAAGACTTTAGATGGAGCTAGAGAAAGGGTGGACTCCAGGACCAGAGGAGCAGAGTGTCCTTTCAAAGGCAAGAAAATCGTTGCCTTGAGACTGGGAAAAAAGTGCTCAGGACGTAGCAAAGACAGGCCTTTGGCAAAAATACCGGAGGAACAGCAATGCTGGATAAGAAGCTGAGCAGACAGAAGTGGACAACTTTTAGCCTATCAAAAGACAGCAGACCGAGATGGTCAAGAGGGCGCAAACTGACGCAGCGGAGGCAACATACCATCTTCATCGGTTCGCATCAACACGGACAAGCTCTCAGGGCCAGGGCCGACATCTGTGTGGGCGGTCACAGTGATCCGGTATTCAGTCCATTTTTCCAGCTGTTCCAAAAGGTATTTGGTAGTGTCCGAAGGAATTCCCAAAACCTCATGAGGCTTGTCATCTTCCCCGTCCACTGCCGTGTACTTGATGGAGTATTCAGTAATAATGCCATTCTGCTTTTCCACGGGTGGAGGCTGCCAACTTACCAAAATACTAGTGGAACTTGGGCTGGTACAACTAATGTCTTGAGGAGGAGCTGACGGCTCTTATTTTGGTAGTGAGTTAAAGGAGGATTTGAGTGAAAGGACAGGAGTGGTTGGAAAAAAAAAATGATAAAACAAAAGAAAAGGCAAAAATAAATAAACGAACAAGGGCAACCAAATAAAAATAAGGCTTAGAAACTTAAAATTTTAAAGACAAATTTATGTACCTTGGCTTAGTAATATGAATAAACCAAAGAGATGAATAAATGACCAAAAATAACAGTTAAATAATGGGTGGGGGGGATGTATGAAAATGAAACTTTGAGATAATCAGGCCTCAAATAAAATTACCTACCTGCAATTTAAATTCTTCCGCTAAACAATCCCTCAGCATTTCCCACCCATTACACTGACTGTCCGGCCCCACAAAGCTACAAATAAGGCTCAGTTTTGTTTTGAATTTGATGTTTTGACGATGAGGCACAGATGCATTGTAAATTCTCACTTCCACATTCTAGAATGAGGACAGTGCATAGAATTCTTCAACACTACAATGACTGCTCAGTGAATGCCCTTCCACCAGTTCTAACTTAAAAAGAAATAAAAGCCCGCCAAACACAAAAGGGTACACCCTCTCAAGAAGCGGAGTCCGCCCGACCAGCCTCAGTCACAAGCGTCACCCTACACTGACTGCAGTCCGAATACGGAGGGCATGCAGGACCAATACAGGATGAAATGCATATCCCGAGATTTACCTACCCGCCGGTAAGGTCAGGCTTGTTGATTCTGACTGTAACATGTACTTACCCTACGTCAGCTTTCAGCATTTTTATTATAACTCTTCTTGAGACACCATTGCTAAAGAATTAGATCCCACCAGCAAATTTTGGTAAAATCAGTAATGATTAGCTATCCCTTACAAATTGTCAACACAGCCATTAAAAGAACTAGTTTCAAAGCGAACCCAAGATCCCACAGAAGGTATGACTTACGTGCACATAGCTTTTGTTTTTCTACACATAATAATGGACCCAGAGTGTGTTTACATAAGAATTCAAAGATAAATTTTCTTAGCACCCATTATAAATACATCACCTTCTAAGCAATTATTTTCTATCAAATTAACCAACTCTATCATTATTTGAAAAAATTAAAACCCCATAAGAACAACACAACTATTGTCATGGTTTTCTCAAGATAATATTACATGTTCCTAAAGAACAAATATATATGATATATATCTATATATATCTATATATAGATATATATCTATGTGGTAACATCAATGAAATAATCCTAAATTTTGTATTTGAATTCCATTTGGTTTTGATTTTTTGTTTGATGGGGAGGGTCTCTCTGTGTGACCCAGGCAAGTCTCAGACTCCTGGATTCACATGATCCTCCCTGTTATCCTCCATAGACCTCACGTTTGCACTCACTACTGCCTCTGGTGACTATGTAAGTCTTAATGTTAATTACCACATGTCAAGTGTTCGAATTGCTTCGTCCTTCTTAGTTTACATGCCTTGAATTCAAGGCAAATGGGAACATCCCTTGCACTGACAAAAAAAAAAAATTCTTATAGGACAACCTTAGAAATTTGAAGCAAGATTTGCAAAATCATTAAAATGTCATTTTACTGATTCTAGAGGTTCTTAGATCTCAAATTATAAAACTATCACATACATTCATCAATATTCAGAATAAGTTGCGTTGTTCATGTAACATCATTTGTAATTCCTTTTTAAATGGCTAATTTTATTCTTACAGGATTGCTACTTTCAGACTTTCTATTCTAGGAAAACCTATTCAACACTGCTTGAAATTTTCACTCCAAGTAGATACCTTTTGATGTGGTTACAACATGTCCATTATACAACGAGGCATGGGTTTATTTTTAAAAGATTTGTAAACCAGACAAAATATACTACTGAGGCATACAGTAGTTTCTAACTGAATTACTTATTTTAAAAGAATTATATTCCTCAGTATCACTCATTAAGCTGTGTGGAATTCCCAGAAAACGTTCAGAAAATGCAGTGATTTACAGCTTTGATCATTATGTGAAAGGAACTTTCAAGGGAAAAAGCTACAATCATTAATGGTTGAGGCAAAAGCATCCTAATATTTTTCATAGGAGTAATCATATTTAAATTAAAACAATATAAATTTTATCATCAAAAGTTGTGAAAGATTTCAACTTTCTATAGAAAATGAAATGCTAAAGCCGTATGTATGAAAGGAAATTAATCTTTTAAAAATATCAATTTTGTTGATAGTTCTATATAAGAAGTCAACACAGGCTCCTCTTGACAAAATTCCGTATGTCCATAGTGTTTATAGCTGCTGAATGTACCATTATGTCAAAAGCACAGATACAGTATCACACAACATGTGGAAGATGTAACTCTGTCCAACACTTTATGATAAACAGTTGGCTGCGGACTACAGATATTTATTACTAATGAGTGAAAGATGGTTCTATAATTATCAGCCTATGTAAAATAGGCAGATAATAACAGCCTATGTAAAAAAAACAGCCTATGTTAAAAAAAAGTCTGTTCCAGGCATTAAAAAAATCTCCATTATAATAAACACAATGATCTTTAAGGGCAAAGTTCCAAAAAAGAAATTGAATCTGAGGAAACAAGATGAAATTCTGGACTGCAAATGCGTTTGTGATTACTCCATTATTCTTTGTTTTTAAAATTTAATTAATTATTATTATTATATTTTTTTTGCGATACTGGGGATCAAACTCAGGCCCTTGTGTGTCCAAGGTTGGTGCAGTACCACTTGAGCTAAATCCCCAGCCCTTTACTCCATCATTCTTAAGACTGTCCCAGCGCAGGTACTCCGTGCACGCTGCTCACTTCCATGCATACTACTTGTAGAGTTAGTAAGAAACTGGAAGTGAGAACTGACCTTGTTCCCTGAGCAGGAACAAATACATGGGACAAAGACTTAGGCTTCAAAACTAAAATTAAAACCTAAGAGCTTTGAACAACAGAAGTTTTGTCTTTTGCTGCCTCTTCCTTTACCACGCCCTCTTCCAGCTGCACCGTAGCATTTTCAACAGGAATTTTGCCTGGTCACCCTGGAATTCATTTGCGAGAATCAGACTGAATAGCTTTCACCTACTTTATACCCACGGAGATCTGGTGACTTTTTTGAAAGACTTTTGATAATTGGAAATGGAACAACAGGCTTTGTTATTTGGATCAAGTGTCAAAGTAGCACGGACTCGGCTCATGCTCTGATCCCCAAAGGGAGACGCTGGCTAGCACACAGAGCGCGGACCAGTCAGCGCATCGGGGAGTGTGTCTGCGGAGCCGAAGCAGAAACGCCTCCTACCTAGTTCAAGGAGGGCAGAAAGAAGGCAAAGAGAGACACCTACTTGATTGCATGGTTCTCGCTGATA
>PVIC010001133.1:46656-97865 GCA_004025085.1 Thryonomys swinderianus
ACCTCTTGTGACCTTCTAAAATCTGATCTGGGAAAATAAAAAAATATGACCAAAAGTAACAACAGTAATTAGTAGTTACCAAGAGCTTGCAGCAAAGGAGATATGAAATTGTCGATTTCTTTTTTTTATCTTTATTGGTATACTGTATATATTCATCATGATCACACTCAATATTGAGAATTTGTGCCATTATATGACACGATATAATTCTCATTTTTCTCATTCCCCTACCCACCCCACAATCCCTTGCCCCCTACATACATAAGCTTTGTTTCCCCTTTATTTTTTTATTACATAACATTTTTTCTTATCCCTCATTATTTTTGATGGGCAAACACCAGATTAGTCACTGGAGGAAAACGGAAAAGTTTCTATACATCCATCTTATTAATCTAGGTTTATTGAACATAACTTGAGAATTTCCTTTTTCTTTGTGAATATAGAACCTACCATAATAAATTCACACATGTTTCTATAACTTTCAGTACTACAGAAGATTTCTGAAATACCTCTTTTATCAAATGGTGTAATTCATACAGTCTTGAAATGTTCTGTTTACAAGGTGGCAAAAGATAGCTAACTAGGGGTTAGCAATGTTGGATTGAATATTAACCTGTAGTAACCTCTAAAAATGCAAGCAAATAAGTTACTTAATAATTAGGCAAGAATTTTAAAGCTTTTCATCAAATAGTATTTGATATTCACACAAATTAAACAACTCAAATATAAAGCTAAAGAAAACATTCCTGGGGCATTCTGGCTTGCAAATAAAAAGTTCTCAAGGTTTTAGATTTATAATATTAAGAAAAATTATCTAGTTAAATAATTTTAAAGCACAGTAGATATATCACCCTTCAGGCATCCACAGTATTCTTAAAGGATTACCATTTTTCTTGATGGCATTAATTTACTTTAGTTTGATGATTTAATGCTGATTTATGGTATACAAACAATAGAAGAACTCAAATTACACCATGAAGATATGTGTGTATTTCAGTTACACAATTTCAATGGAATAATTTCTATTGGCTTTATTAGTTAATCCTAAAAGCATTATGTTTAATACTTTCCCTTCTGAGATTTTGCTCAATGCAAACAGATAAATTAGAAGCTTATAGGAACTTATTAATTAGACTATTCAAAATAACATACCATGACCTAGATTATAGATTGTTTATTTAATATATGAGTGTTTAAAATAATACAGTATTCCTTGATAGAACACAGGGGCTATTCCGGTTTCAAGGTTTTCTTTAGAGAAAAGTAAAAAGTATAATTAAATGACTTGTACGGCTCAAATTTTCAAATATAGCTTCTAACACTTTCTGTCCTAATGTTGCCTACTGTATTCCACAATAACAATATATAGTTCTATTCTGACAATGTTCAATATTTTCTTATCACTTTCTGCTATTTATTCAAAGTACAACTCAAAATGGATCAGATCCTAATAGCTAAGAACAGACTTTGGGAAACTATAGATTTAAATCTACCTCGCCTATCAGTAGAAGACTGAGAAAATTATGTAATGTTTTCATACATTTTCTTATTATGGAATTGAATCACAGGGTCTAGCTCTTTGCTAAGAGTTTAAAATAATAAAGGGAGCCCCCATGTACTGTGCATCTATTCTTCTACAACCTGATGGTACTATCTTCTGAAATTTGGAAACCAGAATAGAAAAATGTTGCAAGTAGGGAAATAGTTTTGTTTTGTTTTGCCCAAAGTCCCCACGTCTACTATTCAGGTCTTGGGCGTGCTGCTGGTCCTCTGGTGGAGGACATGCACCCATTACAGTTGTCTCGAAATATCTGAGTGCGCACGTGACTAAGCTGATCGAAGCAGAGCAGCCCCCAGTGGTGGATGACAGCAGTGAGGGCGCATGGAGCTCTTACCTCCTCGCCGTGCTCCCCGTCTTTGTAGACCAGTTCATAGCTGGCGATGGTGTCTGAACGTGGAGGCGTCCAGGAGAGCAAAATACTTGTTTCAGATTCCGGTTCTGCTTTGAAGTTTAGTGGCTGCCCAGGAACTAAAAACAGGGAGGCAGAGGACTGAATTCACCATCACTGCATTCACAGATTTTCCCCTAGTGCAACCATGGAATCTTCCAACAGGTGCTACACATCAAAGCTCAGCAGAGAACTAGGCTCCTGAGGTGTTCCAAATAAACCTCTTTGCATTTAACCTATTATTTTCTCCCCCAAAAGCAAGAACGATGACAAATACTGCTTTTGTCCTGGAGCAATTTAACAGACATTAAGATAAATTAGTGAGCACGTTATGTTTATATGTCTCTGACTTCAATATGAGGGATCATAAAACTACTTAAACTAATGAATATGAAACAGAAAATCTATTGCTATCTATAACTGCATGGAAACTGATTCTCTCCCATTATAGGTAACATTCAAAATTATTTCTAATTAGGCCTATGTAATCCTACCTATCTACCATTTCCAGACTACATAACAAATCAGAACCAGCTAGCATTTTTTCTTACCAATCCACACTTTTAAAAAGTGTTGGAAAAAAAGATGAGAAGTTTTATTATGTAGAAATAATTACATTTAATATTTGTTTATTATTTATAAATACTACTTTATAATCATTTATAAATAACTACTTTATAATTACTTCCAATTTCTAAATTACTTTAATGTGCTAGATTTATAGTATTTTTCCAAGGGCAAAGAACTAATCTGATACACAAATTAACAAGTTCATAAAATACTTTCTAATATCAAAAACTGTGTCACCGTTCAAGCAATCTGTATCAGTAATCTCACATTAGTCACATGAACTATGCATTCACTAATTTCGAAGAGCCATCTTTCAGATGCATAATCAAGAGGAAGTTTACAAAATTTTACTCCCACAACTTCTACTCACCTGAATTTCCTAGACAGTACTCAATTCCAACAGCTAAACACAAAACTGCCATCTGCCAAAGTGTCAAGGGCACATCCAAGCTTAAATTCTTCCTGGTCCAAGTCTGCTCTGTGTAGCTGGCACCCCTGTCTTGTCACTTGTTGAATACTTCTAACTATTACCATGATATTATGGCCTGTATCAATATAAGTACCTGAACTCGTATCTTCTCTCCCACAAACTGATGGGAGAATCCCATACCCATTAAAAAGGAAAGAAAACAGTAATACTCCACACTGGAAGGAAATGACTGCCCAAAGTATGATTTTGGCAACTTTAGAAAGATTTTAAAACCCAGAGCGGTCGTTCCAGGGTCTCTACTGATCAGTATGATCTCTGCCCAGCTTGGCACCCTGTGTGACTGTGAGTGTGTTTGTTGTGTGTCTACACATTCACATTCGCAGCAGTGCTGAAGGCCACAACAATCAGTATTTCATATTTCCCATTGCCTTCATCATCTTCTCCCTTTCTCTCTTTTGTATCACAGGGCTTGAGATTCTCATTAATTTGATGCTCCTGGGAACTTACTTTCTGAACAAGGTATCAATTTTTTGTTTTCCCGTATCTGCCCAGTGGCTAACCTCGTCCAATCATTCAGATGGAGAGCCAAAGACAAAAGAAAAGAAAAAGATCCAGGAGCAAGAGAAGGACCAACAGCGGCATCAAAATAGACGGGCAAATCACAAAGGAAAGAAACAATGCAGCACTTCTAACAACCAAAGGCACTGGCAAGGGCAACAGTGGGAGCCGGGATAAGCAACTGTGAAAATCATGATCAGATCGGGATAGTCAGATAATGAAAGTTTCCGAGACTAAAAATATACACATAGTCACTGATTTTCTCTAGCTGTCGTCGCTTCTTTTGCTCCTCTAATTTCACCAAGTGTGGGAAAGAAGAAAGTCTGGACTCTATGACACAAAGCAACCTGGAAGACAGTACCGTCAACAACTCGACACTCAGAGGATGTTAAAGGGCTGCTCTCAGGATGACAAGCGCTTGCTACCCATTTCCTCTCTGCTTGATGCTAATAAATAGACACTGACTGAAAATGTCTTGGGAACCCAATTAACTTTTTCTTAAACTGTTCACTCTTTGCTCTTAATTTGTCTTGAGCAAATTTCTGGTTGGTCAGAACACTTTCTTCTTGTTTAGTGACACAGGCTTCATCAGGTCCTCTAATATTCTTAGCTTTTATGATGAGCCCTCCTCCTTCTAAATAATGCATTAAACATGCAAGTCAAAGTCTCGCAGGGCACAGTGTTGTATATACCCTGAGGCAAAGAGTCTTAGCTAGATGCCTTGATGGCCAGTGTCCTCCTCACGTAATATGTAGGGAATTCTTCCCTCCTTATTTTCCATATTTTCCTTTATAAATGATGCAGAAGAAAAACTCATTACTAGTCTGTGAACTTGTAGTGGAAACAGAGATTCCTAGAAGTATCAGACAGGCACCTGGATGAGTGGGGTGCTGTGGGGGCCTCCTCTCAGCAGGACACCCCACCTCAGGGGGAGGACAGCTCATACTAAGTGCCACCAAGTCACCGCGCAGTTTTGTAAAATATCAGATTTATTCATTAGAAGTTGCCAATGAATCTTTTAGGTAAAACTCTCTGTGTTTAATGACTGAAAATAAATTGTACTCAGCAACACTGGATAGGTGAAAATGTGCCCATAGTTAAAATCTGGCTCATGGTCTTAACTTATCTTTTTACATACATGGCTCCCGGGAGCCAGTATTTAGACTGTCATGAGCACTGATACTCTGGCTCAGCCACAGCATTCTCAGGGTCATTTATTTTTATTTGAAACAACCACCATAAAGCAGAAGAAAAATAAAAAAGGGAACAAAATGAAAGAGTATACCTTTTATCTTGCCAAACACAGAAGTTCTAAATATTCATAAAACATGCATAGAAGAAAACATTTTAGGGGACGACGGTCCATCATAACTGGTTTATTTTTATTTTTCATTTATTTTGGTAAAACTAAAAAACATAGATCCTCTCATCTTTTATCACTGAAGTTTTATGCCAAATATTGTATCTACAGAGTTTCTGTTTGATATTTATATTTTTTCCATATGTATCTATCTACATAGTTATTTATATTTATTTGTATATGTAAATACATAAATATTTGAGTAACGTTTAAGGGTGCTCTAAAAAGATTAAAACTGGCACATATTATACTCATGAATTATTATTTCATCATCCTATATTAGGAATATGAACTATCACCAAAGGTACAAGAAAGACTATTATTACTAAATAACACTTTAAGAACATACATACTTTAACATGTATGTGCCAAGCATACTGATGATAATACTAGCAATAAAAGCAACAGAATTACAGGGGTCGTAAAACAAAACAAATTTCAAAGGGGCCTGACTTGTAGGTCAAGAGATCACTGATGAAATTAGGTTCTTAACACACCAGCATCTGCACAAGTTTTACTGTCAACTGTTATGAAATAAGAACATGAAATTATTAATTGCATTTCCATCCAGTGCTCCTTTACTCCTTGCTGACACTATTCAGAGAAAGCCTTTAAATTACACGTATAATTTTGATGACTGGAAGGCAGTTTTTAATTTTTTTTTTGCTTATATTGGCCTATTGACATAAACTAATAAAATGACTGATAAAGTTCTAGAAAAGCACAGTATCTCTAAACATCACAGTTTCCATTTTAACATTTTGCATTTTAACACATTTCCATTTCCCAGAATTTTCAGTAGAACTTCACTTCCTAACAATACATAAAACTGATAGCACATATTGGTTTTTATTCAGTAACTCTATATAATTTTTTATCTTTCAAAGATCTACACTTTACCATATATGCATATATGCATAGTCTCTTTGTGTTTTTTTTTTTTCCTGTAAAATGTACCTACCCTATTTCCTTATTATCTGTACAGGTAAACTATTCCCTCTTAGATGTGTTTTCTAAAAAACCGGGCACACTTTTCTAGCACAATGTAAGTACTTTCCATGTTAATACCTCTCCATTCCCCACGCTGCATCTTTAGGGTAAACTAGTTGCTCAAGACTCTAGTATCAGAACTTATAGTCAGCTCAAAGGATGAAGACTGACCCATATTTCTAGAACATTTATTATTTGACCAAATACTTTCCCATTTATAATAACTTAATAATACAGTCAACTATACCAATATAATCAAGGGAAAATACTCTTGAGTGACTAGAAAATAGGGTCCATTTTTTCCAGAAAACTACAGATTTGTATCAATCCTGTATTTCTATCAATAAGCACCAATAGTTATCTTAGGTAAGATCCAAACTGAGGACTTCCTTCTTAAACTCACTTTGCTTCTAAGTACTGCTTCTTTTGAATTGCATTTCTTTTTTCTTCTTCTTCTTCTTTTTTTTTTTTTTTAGACATTGTCTCACTTGTAGCTCAGGCAGGCCCCAAGCTCACTCTGTAGCCCAGGCAAGCCTCGAACTCAACAATCCTCCTGCCTCCGCCTCCAGAGGGCTGGGATACCAGGTGTGAGCCACCACGCCTGACATTGTGGTGTGCGGTACTGATTGCTGATGGGCATGAGTCACCATGCCCAGTATTGTTGTATGTGGTCACCAGGGTTCGAACCAGGGACCTTGTGCTTGCTAGGCAGGTGCTGGAATCACTGAGATAAATCTCTGGCCCTTGAATGGCATTTTGAACAAAACTAGGACCGTGTCAGGGAATGAAAGATAAGAAAAATGCAGTGAGCCCCTGTCAGCCACAGAAGGCACCAGCATGCATATTTTTATGTCTACATAATTAAAAGACTTACAGTCAAATACATTTTTTGAACAGTACATTTTTGTAAGCTGTGGACAGAATTGCATAAAAATATTCTCTCAAGAAGTATTTCATAATGGTTTCATGTTCTTATATAGCAACAATGCTAAGAATTAGCTAGTCAGCAAAAGCAAGATCAGCTCAGCATTAATTATATGAGGACACCGTTGTGCTTGGCTGGTGTCCACTAACATCAAACAGCCTTTGTTAATTAGTCCTATAGAACAGATCAGATCCCTGCGCTACTCTGGAGGGTTTTCTTAGACTATTGATTGTGTCACCCGCAAGTCATTATGTCATGATATCTTGTCTCAATTGATAGCTATTAAAAGTCCACTATTATAAAAGGTTCTCCCAAATGTCTTAATGCAAAACAGAACCAAAAACTGAACTTGGAACTATTCTAATATATCCATGACCAATTCATCTAAGTTTTGAAATTTTATCATTAAGCAATGTCAGATCTTTCACAAACAGCATGGACTAACACTGACTCAATAGCTCCTCCCACAATGCTATCTTTACTAAGTCATGAGTTACATTATTTCTACTAGTAACTTAAAAAAGTTACTAGTACCTATACTAGTTACTAGTTACTGAAAGTTACTAGTTACCTATACTGTGACTAAAGGGCCAGGCACCTGTCATGCAATGCTCTTGCTCACAGCTCTCAAGGGTGTCTGTGCTTTGTGTAAAGTAACTCACAAAAGAAAACTTTGTTTCTGGGGGAGCTAAATCTCACTTTCTGAAAATAAAGACGTGAAATACTGTAGACTTCTAGATTTAAGCTGAGAGTGATAAAACTTAGGAGCCAAATCTAGTGATTGAGTATAATAATCTTACTATGAAACAAAGTGACCCTTCACGATCTTTAGATAAACCTGTTTTTTTCATGTCTACATGATTTAACATATTTTTAACAGGCATAATCTATTAGCCACCTCAGAATACGAGAAATAAATTATATGTAATTGTTACTTAAGATATAATTAGGACACAGTGTTCTTCCCTTCCGTCTCTATTGAATACCTAGTAGACACAAAGATATGAAAAATATCAACTTAAGATACAATTAATTTAAAAGATAATAGTAATTTAAAAAGCACTCAGCATCCCCAGATTTAAATTCTTCTTTCCACTTAGTCAGCTTTTGGCCTGAAGCAATGTCTCTAATTTTTTTATGATTTGATTACCTGTAATCACTGTCACATGGAATAATCCTAAGTGGATCATGAGGATACATGTAAAATTCATGTAGTAGGAAGTGGTATAGATGAGGTGTTACTATAGCAATTATATTTACTAAATTATGAAACGTTTGTCCATTTTCTGAACTACAGCTCTGTGATGAACTGAACTGGATCACATAGTCATCTGTGTTCTGCAGCCCTATCGTCTCTTATCTCTGAGAGTGACTTTATTGGGCTGTATGTTCTCTGTTAGATTTAATCACTTAAGATTAGGTTATTAGGTTGGGCTGTAACCCACTGTGATTGGTATCATTACATAAGAAAAAATGGACACAGCTGGTTTGTAACAAGAACACCATGTGAAGATGAAGGTTGAGATAGGATAATGTTTCCACAGCTAGCAAACAGGGAGTCAGTACAGAACACAGTTCTCAGAGGGAAGGGACTGCCCCAATAAATGGATCTCAGACTCATAGGCCCCGAATGGTGAGACTGTCAAAAACACCGAGAATGTGTTACTTTTGTGTAGCAAGCCCCAGAGAAAAGCACCAATACAAATTCTGTAAGTTGGTGATTGTCAAAAAGGAGAAAACTCGAAGCTCTGGGATCAAGGGTCATCATTTGGACTTTTTGTTTGTTTATTTGTTTGCAGTACTGGGGATCAAACTTGGGTCCTCGAGCATCCAAGGTTGGCACGGTACCACCTGAGCTAAATCCCCAACCCCATCATTTGGATTTTAAATGTACCCAAAGGCCAAATGCTGAAGTCTCAGTCACCAGCCTGTGGCTCCTGGGAGGCTGATGGAATAGCTGGGAGCTTGAAAGGATGGTAAGGGCACTCAATCTGGCCCCTGGCCCCTCTGCTTCTCTGTCTTCTCCTCTGTTGGCTGGTCAGGGCCCGTGAAGGGGTAGCTCTGCTCCACCTGAGCTCCCTGTGCAATACTCTGCTTCGTTGCAGACGCTAAGCGATGGAGCCAGCTCTTCCTGGCCTGAACTCATGAGCAGAAATAAACCATTTATTGTGGCCAAGTGAAGAAAATCTGATCAACACACGAAGTAACTTCAAGGTCACAGAGCTAAGGCATGGTAGCTTGGAATTCAAACCACAGTTATATCAATTCAACATCAAGAGTTGTTAAAAATCACAGCTGAAAATTTTTAAAAAGCTTAAAGGGGAATATAAGCTGCAATATATTTTCCTATTGTGTTTTGTGCTGCAGTCCTAATGTCCATTATCTCTGAGTGGGACTTCACTGGGTTATGTGGAGCTACTAAAATACTATCAGAAATACTCTCAAACAGTTGTCCACTTTTGGTCAAGAAAAACTAGAACTGGATTCACAAATGACTACATTTTCCAGTGAAAAGTTTTCATGGTAAAATTAGTCTACAATATTTTTCTGCATATTACTGCAGTAAAGAAATCCAAAAAAACTACAAATACCAAGTAGCGAAAGAGTAAGGTGATATTTAGCATAACTATGCTGAAATACATAATTTGATAGGTAGCTTGTAATATAGAAAATAGTAAAGAGCAAAGCAAAGTTAATGGAATAGTAGCATAAAAAAATCAAAGCAGTTCAGTGTACTATAGTACACTGAACAAGGAGATCAAAGAGGCTATCAGAAAATGGAAAGAGATCCCTTGCTCCTGGGCAGGAAGAATCAAGACAGTAAAAATGGCCATATTCCCAAAATAGCTATATAGATTAGTGCAATCCCAGTCAAGACGCCAGTAGCATTCCTCGCAGAACTAAAATTCATTTGGAAACTAGAAGTGGCCTAGAATAGGATGAACAATTCTGTGTTGGGAGCAATCCTATTTGGGAAAATTAACTGGACAACTGGGGCTATGACTGGGCTGAGCTTTCCTGCCTGAAGACCAGCTATGACATATGTGAATCTGAGGGTCTGACTGTTATCTTCACCTTCGGGGATAACCAAGACCCCAATGGTCCCACGGGCTGTGACGCTCTGGGGCAGAACTGCACCAGGACCTTCACCTGTGCAGCTCCTCACTGTTTTAGGGTGTCAAAACACGCTGCCCTCTGAGTGACCTGTAACATTGCTGGTTCCAGACGTACTGAGTAAAAGGTGTGACATGCTCAGGTCCTTTGTTGTTAGTACTCAGAACAGCATGGATCAGGCTCAAGCTCAGCTTCTTCTCCAAGTCTCAATGCTGCCCATTTACTATTTTACCTTGTACCGTCAGACTCACAGGAGACTGGAACTTAAGCACAAAAGTTATAATTACATTTCCTTTCCTGTTCTCTACAATTCTGGGCAGTAAAGGCAAGGCAGGGGGAACACAATCCCTGATTTGTAATTATACTATAAAACTACTGTGATGAAAGGCACCACAGTAATGGGAAAAATAATAAAAGCCAACCAGACCCAATGATCAAGAGAACAGAATGGAAGATGCAGAAACAGCTCTAAGAACACGCAGCCAACTTATTGTCAAGAAAGGGCCAAACCCCTTTAATCGAGTAAAAGCCTCTTTAATAAATGGTACTGGAAAAACTGGGTGTTCACATGGCAAAGATTAAAACAAGATTCATATGACTTACCATGCATTAAACTAAAATCAAAATGGATCAAAAACCTAAATACCAAAACAAATACTAAATCTGCTGGAAGACTGAACAGATACAACTCTAAGATAGGTGCATGTAAAGACTATATAAACCAAACTCAGACCGCAAGGAAAATGTTACGAAGAATCAACAACTTATTTCATTAAAAAGCTTTTGTACAACAAAAGAAATCATCAACAGAGTGAATATACAACCAATAGATTGGGGAAAAAAAAATTTCTTCCAGCTGTTCATCAGACAAAAAAACTTTATCTAGAATATATAAAGAATTAAAAAAAAATAAAACTGCCCAAATATAAAGACTCAACCCAGAAATGGTCATCTGAGATGAATACACATTTGTCAGATGAAGAAATAGAAATGACAAATACATACATGAGAAAATGTTTAACATCACTGGTCATTTGAAAGATGCCAATGAAAACAATGTTGAGATTCCGCCTCACTCCAGAAAGAATGGCCATCCTGAAGCCAACCAATCACAAATGTTGGTGGGACTATGGGGAGAAAGGAGCCCTTTTCCACTATTAGTGGGAATGTAGACTGTTGCAACCATTGTGAAAAACAGTGCAGAGACTCCTCAGAAAAACTAGGACTAAGAGGGTCCATGTGACCCAGCTCTCTCTCTCCTTGCTATCATCCCAAAATAATTAAAAACATCACACAAGAGTGCTATATACATGCCCATGTTCATAGCTCCACAGTACGCAACAGCTCAATACTGGAAACAGTCAAGTGCCCATGAACAGATGAACAGATGAACAGATAGAGAAGATGTGGAAGGATTCTTTTTTACAACGGAGTACTACTCTGCCATAAAAGGATAAACTTCAGAAATTTATAGCTAAATGGATGCAGCTACAAATCAGACTTTTAAGTGAAATAAATTAAGCACATGAGTAAATGCAGAATTGTTCCTCTACTGTGACAGATTCTAAGTGTAAATAAGAGCCAAATGTGAAATAGGTATTGTGGAATAAGAAGCAAATGTTCAAATGGGAAAGGTACAAAGGAGAGGGAGGGAGGAAAGGAAGAACACATGAGAAGAGAAAAAAAAATGAAAACAGGCTCTTGTAAAGAGTAAGAGAAATGAGGAAAAATAAGAACCAATATGTATCATGTACAGGTACAAATTCCCTATGATGAATGTTGTCATTATTGACATCTAAATTATGCTAGTAAACTTAAGATTTAGAAAACAAAATGCTTAAACATTACTGCAGATTTCTAAGGTAAAAACACAAGTCAAACAAGTAGCTCTCTGATAACTGAGAATAAATTTTAGAAGAAAGCTGCTATTTTATACGCCCAGCCTAAATCAGAAGTGATTTCATAGGAGGATACAAAAAGATTCTGTATTCTCCTAGGAAACAAGAGGCCACAGTTCTCTTCATAATTTGGCATCTGCTCTAGCACCTTGTAAAATAAGTCAATGAGCCCCCAAAGTTTGATCTGAGATCTTTGCAACTATTCTTCTTCATCCACTGAGGCTAGACAAGGAAAAGTCAAAATCTAAGCCATCCTGAGACTCTTGAATGTGTTAACTTCCAGACAAACAAAGGCCACTCGGATAGCTGGGCCCCCTTTCGTGTTTTCATTTTAACCGTATCTTGAACCCTTCAATCTTATTTAAACTAAATACTCTTGTAGAGACCACCCTACCAGAGCCACTGGAAAAAAGCATAGTTTTTCTCATCTCAAACTGTCACAAAGTGGAAGCATTTGTCCGCTTTATGCAGAGAAGTCTTCAAGTTATTCTTGAGTAAGGTTGTTTTTTACCAGAGAGTCCTCTGCCAACACATCCTTGACCCAAAATGGTTAAGTGGCATTTCGGCTGATCATTCCTTCAACTTGAAGTCCTAAGTCCCACAAATTGGTTTACACTATCTTCATCTCTCTGCTTCCTGAACCTCCAGGACCACATCCTCCCCTCTCTTCCCACCCTGATTCCCATCCGGAACGGAGCTTACCTCCTGTCTGTGTGATGACCTGTATGTCACTGGAAAGAGGCCCATCTCCGATGGAGGTAAAAGCCAGGACCTTGACAGAGTACGTTTTCTGGGGCACTAAGTTGCCGATGGTAGTAATTTGGCTGTCAGCGACATTGTGTTTCATCCAGTTGTTGACGTGCTGAGTAGGGTCCATTGTATAGTAAACTCTGTATCCTTGAATCTGTCCATTGGGCTCCTCGGGTTCCTTCCACTGAACCAAGATGGTGGTGGAGCTCAGCATGCGTGCCTGGACATCCCTCGGGGCGCTGGAGGGCGCCTGCTCCGAGGTCTGCGTCTGCACAGGCTCGCTGGGAGGCCCCCGCCCGATGTTATTCACGGCGACCACCCTGAACTCGTAGTCCGAGTAGGGACTGAGCCCCGCGACACTGTAGCGCGTGGTGGCCACCCCATCGATTTCCTTGTAGGGCTCCTCGGAATTTTTGGGTTTGTGCTGGATGATGTAGTAAGAGACGGGCTCAGGGTTCCCAGAGTCCCACGTCAGCGTGATGCTCGTGGCCGTGCTCTCCGTCACCACCGGAGTCCCTGGAGGCTTGGGTAAGGCTTGAAGGAGAAAGACACATCACCACCTGTCCTCTCCTCAGTGCACCAGCATTAAATTCTACCTGGGAAAGGTGAGTCATACGTCTACCGATAACTCAACTGCATAACATTAAGGCAAAGGACACTTCTCTAAGTGGTTTAAAGTACAGCAAAACCTACATAGTTGGCACAAATCCCATTTTTCTAGAAAGGCTTGAGAGCAGATCTGGGGGCTTGTGTTTAAATCCACCACTCTTAGCTAAACCATCCTGGAGGCATTGCTTAACTTCTCTTTCCTACAGTTTCCTCATGTGAAAAACAGAAAACTCGCCTTGTAGGAGTTACACTGTACAGGTGAGTAACTGTGTTATATGGGTTTTCTGTAAAAATTAATGAGCTAATCCGGCCACACTGAGTCAGAATGCATCGGGCACGCTCAGAAAACAGTACTTACATTACTGCCACTTTTATACCAACAAAGTAGCTGCTTCGTCTCTTGTTTAACGAATAAGTGATACAACTAGATCTCACTGGACACTTACAAGAACTTTCAAATTACAGTGTAATTAGATGATCATAGAAGAATATTAGTTGCAACACAAAAACTTTCTTCTAAGCAATTTAATCAAGAATTTTAAGTAGGCTGGAGTACAGGGCTGGTTGATATACATGGGATCCTGACTTCAAACTCCAGCCGTACAAAAAAGAAAGAAAAAAAGAATTTTAAGATAAAACAGAGTTTTCTTGTTAAAAAAGTTGAAAGTACCAAGAAATTTTTTCAAATTACTCTTTATTTTATTACCAGTAATACTAAGTCTACGTTCTATATCACATATACCTGAGACAACAGCCACTTGAAAAACGTTTGCATGAAACCCTATGTATGCTAGATGTCCTGTTCCCTCCTTTGACCAGAACACAGCTGAAAATGGCCCTGGAAGAAGACAGACCATCTATACTGGTGACCTCCTCTATAGGGGCCTTGCTCAGACAACGGTTCTAAGAAGGGGAACGCTGCCCACTCAATTTTTAGAGAAATCCCCAAAGTAACATTCCTATTATTAGGACAGTATCCTTGTTTTCTTTGCAATGTAAAGACAAAGAATACAACACCCCCTGGAATGGGAGCTCATACTTTATACCTAGTGCTATGACCCCAGTACTGAGAACACTGCCAGGTACTGAGGCAGACTTGATGAAAACTGGCAAAGGGCTGAATGAGTCAGTCAGTATCCGCTCTCTTCGATCGCCTTATTTTGACTTATTTTGATGATTTTGCCATCAAGATTCACCCTCATTCTTGAATTATTTTTGAAGAAGAAAGGGCACCGAAATGGCAAGCACAAGAAAGCCAAGGTGAAGCAGTGAAGAAGTTATCAGCTTAATGCAACTCCTGCTTTGAATTATTGAAGGTCTTTAGTAAACCTTCAAATATTTAAAGCTCAAGTGGTTATTATGAAAAGAGGTGATTCAATATTTGCATATTACTCTAAGAACTATAGAATGACAATATTTGGCCGAGGGAATTTACTAAAAATAATACTACAAAGACATTTGTTCAAATATTCTGGCCTGACATTTTTCAAGAAGTGGGTGATCCACATATCCCATGAGAGTCTGCCTGAACTTCCAAGGCAAATAAAAATATTGCTAATTAAATTTGTATCTACTGATATTTAGCTGCCATTATTAGTTTCACTCACGTTTATCGTACAATATATTTTCCATCTGTAATGTATGAATAAATACTGTACATTTACTATTTCAAAGATAAACAATACAGTACTTTATAAATACTGATAATGTGGTAGGTTCTTATTTCATTATTGGCATTACATGGACGCATTTGATCTACATACTTGCTGGAGATAGGACAAACATTATGGTACATTTTCTAAAGTGCCTACTAGGAAAGATAATTTGTGTCCATTTTGCAGTAATGTTAGACATTTGCAGAAAAATTAAGTTACCCTCAGACTGACCCAATTTGCAAGACTTCTAGAACTCTACAAACACTGGGTAAAAGCAACTTGTACTCTTACGTGTCTCAATTTTTTCTTTGTTCAAAAATATTCATTGAATATAATACTTCAGTTATATTTAGTGCATGTATTTCAAGGGAGACTGTCATGAGCACTCATCTTTGAAAGGTGAAAGATAAAACTAACACAGCATCAGTGCTTTGTGCATTTTGAGTTTTCTTGGCAGGCTCCACTACAAATTTAGAGTATTAGTAGATAATGCTGATTTCAACTCTTTTTCTCCTTAACCCATTGTTTTCTGAGATTTTACTCATTTAACAATATTCACTGAGTTCTTAAGACTTTATCAAGGTTCTGGATGATATGAAGACTCTATACTTCTAATTTTTCCTGGACTGGTCTATTGCTAAATATTTTGACAGTTCTCTAGAGTACCTTGCCGATACTTTAAAAAAAATATGCAAAGTTATGCATACTATATTATAAAGCAGCATAGACACAGTTGATTTATATGTGCCTGAAATGTGCAATGATGGATTGACTCATTTTCCCATTCTGAGGATAGACCCTCCAGGGACATAGGCCAGCTGCCAAAACGCTGCCCAGACTTCCGAGGCACAATCCACTGGACATACCTTTGACAGTGATCTGTGCTATTGCTTCAATGACACCCAGTGTGGACATGGCAACACATGTGTAGTTTGCTGACTGTCTTACATCGTTTAGTTCTAGGACATTTCTTCCTATTGGCATGTCATCTTCAGGTGTCAGGTCTTCTGCCCCCAA
Organism: Thryonomys swinderianus; assembly: GCA_004025085.1. Lineage (NCBI taxonomy): Eukaryota > Metazoa > Chordata > Mammalia > Rodentia > Thryonomyidae > Thryonomys > Thryonomys swinderianus. The sequence continues at coordinate 62,482 of PVIC010001133.1, forward strand.
CATCCACTTCACGTAAGGCATTGGTGACCCCACTGCCACACAGGTGATGTTAACACTTCCCCCTGGCATGATTTCATGATTAGTGGGTGGGATAGAGAATCTTGGTGGGACACGGCGAACTGGAACAAAACACAAGGGAAAACGATAACATATACGAGGCAGGGAAAACAGTGGCTCTTTAGACATATGCCATGCACTGCACAGACACAACTCAACAGTTGGAACATATCATGGATTGTCCAGAAACGAACATAAAAGCTGTGGAGGATACAGACCATACAAGTATGGTGTGTGTATACACAGAAGAATTTATTGAGTTTCATCATTTATATCATAGCAACATTCAAACAAAAGTTGATTCAGACCTAACAGGAACCCACAAAAAAAACTATCTACAAACTAGTGATACACACACTTCATGCATAAGATAACACAAAATATATACATGCATGCCTATACCAATGATTCGATGCATGCAAGTATATGTATGAAAAGGGCCGGAAGATCGCCAGCATGTTTGAGTTGAGTATCAAAATCAACTTCAGTGCTGTGCACTTCAGTTGATGTGAATGTGTGTGTGGGACAGTCACATCCCAGCCCTGGAAATACCACCTAAATACACTGAATGTGCAATTTATTTTCTGAATCTTAAGATTCAGGCTCAAAGCCTCACACTAGCACTGGAACAAACTGTGTGTGTATGTGTGTGTGTGTATACATACATATGTATATGTATGTGTATATGTATATATATATACATATATATATATATATCTGTGAGTATATATATATATATAATTTATATATATATATATATATATATATATATATATTTATATACAATCCAAATTTACAGAAGAAGATCCTGGCCAGCACCAGTAAACATACTGGACTGAGTCATGCAAGGCATGCACAAGATGGAATCTCACGTCCGTGCTATGATAACAGGAGAGTGGCTAGGAACCAAGAAAATAATTACAACAGAAGAGATCATAGAGAAACAGAACTGGATACCAGGGGGAAAGGTAGAGCACAGTGACTGGGATGGGGACTTAGGAGACAGGAAGGTTGAAAGGGGGAAGGCAGATTAAACTGAGTTTGTTAAAGGGAAGGATTACAAATTCAGAAATGGAGCTGGGGATTTCACATTCGGGATTCCATTCTGTACATAATGAAGATAAAACCATCAAGGACCACACAATCTAACAAGAGGCTTTTTATGCCTACATTCACACTGGGGACACCAAGTCTAAAACAGACAGCTAGACAAGACGATAAGAGAATGGTCATATTAAAGCAATGGAACATGGAAAAAATTACCAAGCAATTATAGTTCAGTGTTCCTGCTTCAGGTAATCTTCACATTCATGTATGTTTAAGTACATGTGTTTTGGACATGGTATAAGGTGAGAGATAAACAGATTTTGTCTTGGGCTTTCATTGGTAAAACACTACATGAGGAGAATTTTATGCCAAGAGTGTAATCTTTGGAGGAATACCTTACATCCAGAGAATAAACCATTTTCCAAACCTATAAAAAGACTGAATAACAACCTCACAAGTCCAGGAAGAAGAAGATAAGTGATTCTGGCTGAAATCTCGCTGGTTGTACTTAAGGTCAAGACAGACCTCTACTGACTCCAGAGGGCTCACTGCGATGGCCTCATGGGTGAGTGACAGTCAGGGGACAGGGAGAGAGTGCTGAGCATGCCTCCTGCAGCCATTCACAGAGGTTACCCGGAGCAAGCAGGAGCCAGTGTAGACTAAGGCGTCAAAGAACGTATGGAAAATATGGAGGAGAGTTTAGTCTTCATGCTTGGGATTAGGGGAACAACTATAAAAAGTCATTCCGTGGGCAGCAGGCATCCTTAGAAGACAGAAATTAAAGGTCAGATGGGACAGGGGAAGAGTAGAGGAAGAAGGAAAGCAGGAACACTGAGCAAGTTCGCTGGACCATGGAGAGTTAGGTGTTACCAGCTACCATGCACCTGGGCACCCTGTCTCCCATCATGCAGCACGGCAAGACACCACCCGCAAGCGATGGAAGCTACGGCCAGAGCATTCTCTGCTAAAATATACCATTAACCGAGAGAAGACCACAGTGCAGCTACATTCATTTCATTTGTATTCTTTGTTATTGGTTTAATTAATAGTTTTGTAAGGTGGGTAAAAAGTAAAAAACACACCAACCTTCTCGCAGCTCTGAGGGATGTGGGGGTTTGATGCAGAACACAATGAAATGAGGAGAGGAGAAAAACAAGGGAAACACAGAGAGAGTAAAAAGGCCACATCAAGGCTTTTGACTGCTACTCAAACATCTCTATTTGTCTAGTCACCTTCCTACAGCTGGGAAGCTGGGAAAACTTTACAGACTAACGCATTATTAGGAACAATAGCTAGCATCATTTTGAAATTTTCAGCGGAAGAAGGTACACATGCCTCATGCAGCAAAGGTCACCACTGTGAGAAAAAAGGTTGCAGGGCGTCCCACGTATTTACAGAAGAGACTGCCTTCTTCGGCCCGCCGCCCCAGACTCCAGAGAAAGAAAGGAGAAAACACATACCCCGGGAAACAAGTTACCGCTAATAAAAATTTCAAAATCAAGCTAGGTATTTTCTGAAGGGACCCCCCAACTACAGGAACTACAAGCCTATTCATCCTTTGTATCTATGCCCGCCCCACCCAAGCCCTCTGCCCCCGCAGGAACGCAGTCCAGCAACGCCAGTGTTTTCACTGGATCAAACACTCCAGGAACCGGCTCTGAGGATCCCAGGAAGAGGAAGCGCTTCTTCCTCCAAATGAAGGGGCAGCCACTAACAAATCATATTTTAATCATTTCTGTTACTATAGAAAAAATATGAGTATCTTCATAATCCTTTCCGGTTCCAAGGATAACTAATATTATTCTAAAAAATACAATCAGAGTTCCATGGCAATCAAACAGCTAGACTTTTTTCAATGTGCTAATTTAAATAAGTACCCATGTGTATACATTTTCATATATAGGTACATACAGATATTACTCTATATCTTACTATGTGATTATAATTATGACATTATAAAAAGGACTGCAATTGTGATATTTCTATATAGCACCCTTTTTAAAAAAAACCTGCAGCTTTAATCTTACAGCTCGGCAGCAGAGGTCATGAAGACAAACACCTTTGTGCTTGGAGCTACACACACAACTGATTAGTAACACACCGAGCAATTATTCCAAGGTTTTATAAGGAAACAGAGCAGAAATAGCAGAAAAAAAAAATAGAAAAGAAGAAAATCTCAAACAAATGCAAACAAACTCCAATCAACGCAGTAAAAGTAGAATAAAAATGCAAGTATACTTACAAAGATAAAGCCTCAGGATAAATTATACTCAAGAGTTTTTTCATTTGGAAAAATATACACTTAAATTTCTAAATTCTCTGTTTTATAAAGAGCTTCAGCAAATGTAACTGCTTACTAAACAACAGCATCATAAGAGACCCTATAGGTACGCCAACGCCCCCGACCCTGAAGGAAGAAGCCATGCCCAGGTCACAGCGTTCCTACCTCTGACATATAGATTGGCAGGGGCAGAATAGCGAGTGCCCGCGCTGTTGGTGGCAACACACTCATATTTTCCTTGATCGGACTCTTCACTCTGTTCGATCTGAAGGGCTCCTGTGTGGATATAAAATATATTGCCAAAGAGGCGGTCAGAGAAGGTTTCCTTAGCTCAGAAAGCTAAACCTCTTAACAATATGAAAAGCCCTGCAAAGTGAAGGTCCGCTCAACGTCGATTCAATCTCTTGCTAAGGTGCACAGACAGAAAATGATGCGATGAGAAAAACATATAGAGATTATTTCTTTTTTTTTTTATCATCATCAACGCTAACATAAGAAAACAGTATCCCTTTTTCCCAAGCAAGAGTTCTACTCATAATTAACACTCTTATCTCCTAGACTAATAAAATGAAGATGGGTGAGACTGCTTCAAGGAAGTATGGCTTTTAAATAAAACAAAAGATTAATTTTTGGTTTTGTTTTGTTTCATTTTTATATCAAAAGTGGCGCAAAAGATGGGTACATTCAAAAAAACCAGGCCGAGTTTTCAAGAAAGTCTTCTGCTGAAGAAAGGCAAAAATACGCAGCAAGCACAAAAAAAGGCTGCACAAAGCAAAAAAAGGTAAAATTAGTCATTATCAGTTATCAAAATATTACTTAAAGAACAAAACTCCCTTAAGACATGCAGATTTTTAAGAAAAGAAAGACAGTTTGCCACAACTTACAATCATTGATTACATTTGCTGAAAAACAAAGATCAGTTGCATTAGAAGAGTTTTAAAAAGTTCAAAAGCACGGCCTGTGCCAGGCAGGAAGAGCCAACCAACCACTGCTTGAGGACCTCCAGACAGATCCCCCAAGACACCCCTCACAATCCACCAGCGGGATTAGCAGTGCGGTGTCACAAAACCCCAAGAAAAATACAAAACAAGAATTACAAAAGAAATGAACAGAGTCAAAGTATGAAAAACCGGCAATACACATACCACCAAGAATACTGAGCACCTCGCTTCCTTAGCCTGAAGGACAGACGATCCAAAAATCCAGAGACGAGTAATCCAAGAAAAAAAGAAATGGGGAAAAAAGCATTGCTGTCAGCTTGTAGGTGAGTAGGATCGGGTGGGAAGAGAGTCATTCTTTGACTTTTAAGACATTAAGAGAAAAAAGAATTGAAGAACAAAAGCAAAAACCTTTTGAAAGATAAAGACAAAAAGCAGATGGTCCAGGCTGTCTTCTGCATGTCTGCTACTGTTCTCCAGACCACCTTGGCTTTGGTCCGGAACAAGAACAGCTAAGGAAGAAAAAAATGATCTTTTTTTTTCTCCAGTTGGACAAAAAAAAAGGAAAAAGAAGAAAAAAGAACAAAAACGAGAAAAAGGAAAAAGGAAGAAGAAAAGAAAAAAAAAAAAAGAGGGACAGATGGTACGCTGTGACTGGTCTGTGGTCTAAAGACCTGGATATGCTTTCGTTGAAGCATATCACAACTTAAATAATCATTTGCATAAAGAAAGAAATGAACAAAACAAAGAGAAAAAGAAAAAGGAAAGGAGAGCTCACAATATGAGAGTCACGACTCATAACCAAACAGTACAAAGAAAAAAATTAAGTTGATGGACATTATCGGGATGGTTCGGAAAACAGGACAGAGATGAGCAGGGATGGAAGGACGGGAGGAATGAGCAAGATCATTCTGTGAACGTTAGTTCAGCACTCTTACCTCTTATTGGTGTACCACCTGGGTGGATAATATGAATGCAAATAAGATTAGAAAGAAGAAGCATTAGTACGAGAAGAAGGAGGCTAGGGCTGGGGAGAAGAGTTAAATTAGATTTACAGAATTAAATAAGGTCTTAAAAGAAACTTGAATTACTCTACTGGTAAAACAGGAATACATTAGATAGTATTATTAGATCATAAAAGCAAGTTGCATTATACCACAGAGGGCAAAGACCGTAACAGGCAGCATCGCCTTTTTCAGAGAAGCAACTGAGCTCTTAGGTCTGGGCTCACACAGGGTTAGAATTCTATCTTATATGCCTCATATCCTTAAAAGGTAAATATACAATATTTTAAAGACATAATCTAGGAAAATGCTAGCTAGGCTATTTAAGTATATATATAGGTATCCATATATATATACTGTCATAGGAAATGCTAAAGACTAACTAGAAGCAAACACTTGATTGGGTAGCTTATGCTACTTATTATGTTACATTTGTGTGATATAATTGTGTCTATTTTCTACACAGTGTTCTTACGATAACAGTTCTGTGGAGGTGTACGTGTGTGCGCCACTACGGAGGTCTGGTGTCTACACTGACAGTTAGTAAAATGCATGCCATGCATTTTATTAATAATAATAATAATAATAATAGTCTGAATATGGAAATTAGTGAGGGGGTGAAGTGCGCTTCAGAACTAAGCACTTACCAATAGATTCTGGAGATTTAAATACGGAGAGAAGAAAGACAGCATAAAAATATTATTATATTCCTTATAATTTGGTACAAATTTTTCAGAAGTTAAAGCTTTATTATACTAAATTATCTATGATACAGGTGAATAATTAATTCTTTATTTACAAAAACAGAATTCTAAACTACACAATTCTGCTGACAACAAGCAAAGAGGCAGTTAACAAGACGCTTTACATCACAGGACAGGTCAAGAGCTGAGAACTCCGGGAAGACAGGCAGTTAAACAGCTTAGAATCTACATCATTATCCCCAAAAATGCCAAAGTCAACAGCTTATTAGTATATGCCCCCATGACATTACCTAGGGACAGGCCGTACTATTGCAGAAATTTAGAATTACCTCTACTTTTCATCTACAGAGAGCACAGGAATAAGCTGGGGATGGGAATGGGAGGGAGAGAAAGGGGCAGAGAGAGAGAGAGAGAGAGAGAGAGAGAGAGAGAGAGGATAGTGAAAGCTAGAGTCTACACCAAAAGCAGACTTCTGTAGATCCAGTCACTGGAGGGTTCAAAACCTGGAGGGTGGGCTCACACTACTGCAGCTAATGTGTAGAAAATGCTCACTCCTAATGACACAGTCAGAATGTCAATAAAAATCCCCTCCTTTTGCTGGTACTTTGAAAAAGACTATAAAAAAAAATACCAGTGGTTATTCACGAGATAGCATTTCTGTGTTTTATGTATTAGTGAAGAAAGCAAGTGTGCCCAGACTTACTAAACTCTGGTAGTTGGATGAGTCCAAAAGTAGAAAAGACAGGCAGCAAACAAACTGTAGTATTACCGAGTCACTTTCGTGTTTAATATGAACATTTGCTTTTGAATGAATGTAACCATTGGAACTCCTTGAAAGTTCTCAATGAAGTCCAATGTTGAAATAATTTTGTTTCAAAAGAAAACGGAGAAAGAAGAAAGAAAGAGAAAATGGATTCATCAAACACTGCAGAAAAGCAGTAAATTAAGAAAAATATCAAAAATACAGTCACAGCAGTGAGCAATGCGGATTAAACAGAAGCTGCAGGACAGAGGAGAGACGGACTCAGACAGGCCGTGACAAGCACACATGGACACGGGTTAAGGGACGGAGAAAGAGAAGAGGGAGAAAACTCAACACCTAAAAACTAAAAAGAAAGTAAAAATAAAAAAATAAAGAGAGAGAAAGAGTTTTAAAAATCTGTCTAGGAGCAAGTGGAAACAGTAACAAGACCCTACCTGATCGTAACTGCTTAATACGACCGTTGTTGTTGCTTGTGTCGACGGGTAGGAAATCTTTAAACCAAGTAATTTCTGGATCCGGGTTGCCACTGGCTGCGCACAGCATGGTGGCTGTGCGTGTACGCTCCACCACCTTCAACTGAGGGCCCATGTCGATGGTCGGGAAGCCCCTGGGGATCTGGTCCTCTGCGAGACAAGAGGTGATACAGACATGGTGTTAGAAGTGACAGTTCTACATTGCCACAAATCTCCACCTGGCTCAGCACCAAGCCAAGCCAAGCCCCGCCGCACCACAGGGTTTGGGCCCATCACTGGGTCTGTCTCTGCCTAGCAGAGGGCTCTTCGCCGAAGGCCTTTACACAGGTGCAGAGCTCACACCATGGGGAGAGAGACTGTGAGGAGGAGGAGGAAGCCACGCTCTCTAGAGCACCACAGCATTGGTGCTGGCCCGCAGGTGGGCAGTGAGGAGCAGCTCCGCGGTGCAGACGGCTGTGAGATGGGAATCAGGGAGTCAGGGTGCCGTGTTTCAAAGGAAGATGGGATCTGAGAAAGACACAGGTATGCCCGATTTCACGAGGTAGGAAGGTTTCCCCTGAGAAAAACTCGTAGGATCCCACAGAGCTAGCGGGGGAGCCACACAGCACGGTTAGGGAACAAGGAAGTGGTGCCTAGGAAGCCAAGATACACCGCCCGGACTCCGAGCCAACATTTCCTAAAATCTGGTAAGTAAACTGTGACCTAATTGGCCCTTGGAATCCACTGGTACGATAGCCACAAGTCGAAAATATCTGGGAAAAAAAGGAACTAGACTGAATGCATACCAACTTTTTCTTGTGATTATTCTCTAATGGGCCGTAACAACTCTGGGTAACATGTATGCTACATTACACATGAGAAGTAATCAAGAGACTATTTAAAAGTACAGAAGAGGATATGGGGGTGAGAGATAGTCAGTACAGCGCCTTAGCTTGGTGATGTATCTATAAGTCCTGATGTTTATTATTGGGTTTCTGAGACTTAGAACCAGTTCTGCACAGGTGACCAGAGGGACTGCACGAACTTTTCACCCCAGCGTAAGGCTCAGCACTGAAGGGACTTCAACTAATCAGAGCATCATCTCAGAGTGCTTGGAAAACATTTTCTTAGTACATGTTTGCCATATGTAATGATCACATTCCCCATGGGCAGTCTGGGCATGGATATAACACCCTTTCATTCTTTTTCTCTACTCCTCTCACCTCTCACTCTCTCCTCCCAACTTGGAAAAGCCCCTTTCCACTGTTCCTCTTTAATTCTCTTTCTAAATCCCTTTTCATCCCTTCTCTTCCCCCTCCCCTTCCCTTTGCTCCCTTGAGTTCTTCACCAACAAAAAAACTGACGCCTTGTTAATGACACAAAAGCATGTGCTCCGCAGAGTAAGAAAATACTTAGCTCTGTCTCCAGAGCCCATACACTTTTCAGGAAATTCAAATGCAGAAACCCCTGAATTTTGACTCTTCAGCTCATCCAAAGTCAGCTTCTCCCTACAACCAAACCGGCAGATTCCCAAGGCAGAGGCGAGGCCTACTTAAGCTCCGAGAGCTCCATGCTGACAGCCTACACGGCGGCTCTTCCAGCCAGGGTTGGCCAGGTGTGTCCTCTCCGCACGCTGAAGAAATACGAGTTTGATGCATGATAGTATCCAAATTACAACTCGGACGCTCCTCTGAGGATGGTCATAAACTTTGTGACTGGTGTCAACTTAGTCAATGGTACTGCACGGCTACTGATGAATTTTCGTGAATCCTGTATTCCCCCAACAGCCCCAAATCACACACACTCCTGAAGGGTAATGAGGATGGGGCTGGGGCTGAAGCTCAGCAGTGCAACACCTGCCCAGCAAGTATGAAGACCTGAGTTCAATCTCCAGTGCCAAAACATCAGAACCTACTCGATCTTGAAGAGACTTTTCCTCTTCAGAACCTTCACAGCAACGGGCGTCCAAACTCAGGGTCTGTACTGACTAATTCCAACAAGCCTTCTCCACCAAAAGCTTCCTTCACATCCCTTCCCATGACACTGGTAGAGAATTCCAGGGTTTAAGATACAGTCCAGTGATTTCCAAGCCTCAGTGCGAATATATCTCAATGAAAATACGGAAAATCTCCTCCAACACAGAATGATGAGAAGAACTGTAAAGCACTGAAGACATTCAAAATGCTGAGACACCACCAAAAACCACACCTCTTAAGAAAGAAAGTCCAGGGGACAGCAGTTCTAGGTTGTTATAAGAGAAAAATGGATGGGTTAATAAGATCAAGTCCACACTGGCTCTCCTGGGGAGCACGACAAAGTTTCTCTATCTTCTATCAACTACCTATGAAGAACAACAAAAAAAGCAGCTGCACCAGGTTGAGACTGATACTTGGATTCACTAGAGATTATCTTCCAGTTAGATCACACCCTTTGAGATCCCAATACTAAAAATAATGTAAACACTATAAAATACTTCATTTCCATAAGGTACATTTCATTCATTTTGAAAAGGGGTTTTTCTGAGGAAATAGAGACACGTTCTGTTAATATAAACACATCTCTCTCCCCCACAGCGGGCAGCGTCAGGAGCAGGGTCCACAGTGAAATTTTAAGATAATTTTTCCAAGCCTAGCAGGTAAAGTTGAAAATTACAATGAGATGAAGAGTACCTTGCAAATTAGGTTATGCTAATCTTAATAATCTATTCCACCTGAATTTCATCAGGCTATTTATTGTTATCAGGCTATCCATGTCATTCACGTTCTTAAAGGTTTTACCAATACAGTACTACATCAGAACAAATGTTACTAGGAAAGAAAAAGAAACAGATCAATAGGGGTACCATAAATACTATATGATTAGACCCTCACCTGCCAGGTCTTAACACAAAAGCCTTTAAACAATAAACATAATTTAGCTCCTGACTTGCAAAGTCAACTAGATAGCCTTGAACATGGAACCGAATTTCTGGAAAAGCCCTTAGACTTTACTAGTACTCTGCGTTCTTTAAGCAAAACAAAACAGGGTTTCTGTTTCCCGGCACACTGCTTGTCCTCCGTGTTTAATGACATTCACACCCACTAATACTGCTCTGCTGGCCACTCACTTCCCTCTCCAAGTTCACGTCTCTGAAGAACCAAGGCCCTCTTCAGGACCCATCGTGGAGCCGTTCACTGCAGACTCTCACCAAGGAAATCCAGACGTAAGAACCGTGCGTCCGAAATGAAGTTCTCACCTTCAGGAGAGTCGACGAGATTGACTTGCGCCCTCCCCGCACAGAGCTCAGTATGTTTGCGTGACCTTTTCCCCCCACTTAGTTCTCAAAGAACACTCCAGAACCTCCTTTTCACACACAGGCGTGCACAACAAAGATAATCTTCCTTGCATACTAATCAGACAGCAAATGTAAAGGGCATCTCCTTCTTATTTTTAATAGTGGTAATTAAATTCTATCCATCCCGCCTTGTGCAGAACCTCACTGAATGCACTTTCGCCATTAAACTTTCATGAGAAACCTCACGTTGTAACAGATTCCAGTAGCCGGAGCTGTTACAAATTGACAGTTGTGGCTTGTTTCCAATTCGACTGTCAGGTATTTGGCAACAAAACTCAGTATTCAACATAAAACGAACTGCAGAAATAATGAAATTTCTAATTGGAACGCTTATCTCTGTGGGTGTAGCTTAGAAGATGTTAATTGCTGTTTTTCACTCTATACATTTATTCATGCTTTATAGAAAACTGTCTGAGCCATCAGACAATGTCAGTTTTAACAGTTAGGAAAATAAGTAGTAGCAGGACCTGGGGAATCCAGTCAATACCTTTAACATCTGAACCGCATCAACTTAAACATGGAAAGGCAGCTATCAAAAATTACCAAACTGTTACGATGTCAGTAGTTTTAAACTTTTACATGAGGTGAAAAGAAAAACATTTTGTCCTATCCGTTAATGTGCTCATTAAGCTTTAAAGTGCCGTACTTATCGCCCTTCCATATTAATATTCAATCATGCAGAAGTAGGTACTAATTCATCAACAATTTAAATCAGACTTGACCTTCACGGAGCCATTTGGTCTGTCATTCTGAGAGGCCATTAAAGGGCAGATGACTGCACGGCTGGGCTTATTGAATCGGAGAGTCTTGCACACTCTGTTTTTGATGGCCGCTATAAGAAGACCTGGAGATACAGCACATTCTCTCTATCCATTTGTGTCTTAATGAAATCTGCTGATGAAAAACTTTTGGTTTCATTAAGGAAAAAGAAATATAAATGTCCACATTTTTCAGAGTTAACCTCAGACCATTGTCCCACCTCTTAAACCCCAACGCAGTGAGGAAGCGAAAGGCATTCTGCAGGGAAACGAACCTGTCACCGTCACGGGAGGCGCTGCGGCTCAGGCACCCGTGATGGCCACGTACTAGCCCTCGCGCTCTCTGCTCAGTTACAACGCCTCCCTGGTCAACCACGAAGAGTCTGAAGGACACCCTTACTTTTGCTCCAATTCCGAGACGCTGAACATTGAAAAGAAGCTCCAGCACCTCGAGCAGCCTCCGAGGGCCGCAGCCTCCTTCCACATCGTCCTCTTTGGAAAGCACCCAGCTGCCCGAGTTTACCACCGGTATGTAGGTGCACAGGGAGAGAAGGTCGTGTTCATGAATGGTCTGATTTCTCAAATGTATTATTAGAAGATTCGACAAGTATTTCTGAATTTGTAGACGACATTTATCACGCTGAAATTTTAGCAAAAATGGTAGTACAGTAAAGCAACATGAAACCCCGGGAGAAGAGCTTGCATGAGTGTGTGTGCAAGCACATGTGTGTGTGTGTGAGTAGTGCATGTATGGACACATATCTCATTAAAAGACGCAGCTTCCTCCCTGGAGGATTTATTGCGTGAAAACCCTTTTTTTGAGTAGCGATTGCTCTTTAAAGTCCTCATGTGGTATGACCCATGAACAGCAGACTGCAATCCACACAAAGGTGAACCTCAAGCTCACGAAAGCAGGCGGGTTAGTGTTACTTCCTGTGTAACTCTCCATGTGGTCAACAAACACGGGCCCCTCACCGTGGCTAGGATGCTCTTTGATGCCCGCAATGCTCATGCCATCTGACTCCTACTGGGCATATTCCACGGCACTCATTTCAATAGTTCACCTTTTTGTGTGGTGACTACATCCAGCTTCTGTTTGAGAATCAATCCATCAAGAGGCAAAAATGTTTTTCGAACTCCTGTTCTTTTAACATGGTAACGAGTATCAGACTTGGAGATTGTCAAAAGTGACTGGTACACAATTTTACAGTCTTTAGCTTTAGTCAGAAAATCAGCTCACAAGTGTGATGTACCTATAGCTCTTTAACCTCCTGCAGCTGCCGTGAGGGAAGAATGAAAGTGAGCCGCCGGGGTCCCTGTTGTGGACGGGGGTCCCTCCTGCTCCATCCATCAGTGTCTACTCCTGCAGACCAGACGCCTCTGGAGGACAGCCAGGCGGGACGGCCGTAACGCAAGAGCACAGCAGAAGACATACCTACATTGTACTGTTAGTTCATCTACTGCACAGTGGAATTACTGATGTTCAAAGGGAAAAAAAAAAAAAAGCCAAGGAGTCACCACAGCATATTCTGAGACAAATGGTGGATTTTCTCTGACAGACAGAAGTCAAGAGTTGTAGTGAATGCATGAGTTACATTCAGGCGAGCATGGCATAATCTTTCCAAGAGCCAAGTTTGAGTGTATGTGTGTGTCTGTGCACGTGTGCATGAGTGTGTACATGTGTGCACACAGGTCTCTTTAAGAGTTGCAGGGAATCTGTGAGGGCAATTCTTGCTGACACGTGAAAACAAGGAAATTGTGAGGCCCATGATATGTTGGCCATTTTCTTAAAATCCCTAGACTTACACACACACACACACACACACACACACACACACAGAAGGAGGGAGGGAGGGAGGGATGAGAGAGGAAGGGGCAGGAGAGAGACTTGTTATGGTTTGTATCCAGATGTCCCCAAAGCCTCATGTAGTCATGGGGGCTTCTTCAGAGGTGGCTGCATCTACAGTATGTGATGCTGAGCATGATTTGCAGTGCAGTGCGGGCCCAGGGGCACCAGGATGATGGGGCTGAGTGCTCGTGCCTTAAGGAGCCTGAAAAAGAAGGGACAGAGAGAGCTGCGGGCGTGCTGGCCCTACCTTCTACCTGCCATGGCCTGCTTCTCCTCTCGATGCCCCTCTGCTCCCCGCGCCACGCCCACCCGTGGACGGAGACCTCTGCAAATTGTGAGCTGCAGTCAGCGCCGCCCCATGAACTCTGAGTCAGGTGTTTTCACTCAGCAGTGAGCAAAGTGAGACGGTCCTCATCTGTGAAGAGGGGCGGTACTGTTCTGTGTCGGGTCAAGTACATGGGCTTTTAAACTACGAACAAATCTCTTGAAATATTTAAATATATGTTGGTTTTAAAAAAGTGTCAAGTAAGATATTTATGAATAAACCCATTCCCAGTAAGATATGTACAAAAGCAGTACCATTTTTTTTTTTAAAAGAAGCATTTGATCTAAACACCTGCTGGACACAAGTAGCAGTATTCACCCTGCAACTATTTACTGCAGGACTCTTTTGTGCTGATTGGAGCGGGCATGAGACATGACATCATCTAGAGAATCATCTCTATGCCATTAATGACCTCTTTGAAATAATTTGATTCTCTAGGATTAATAATGGTACCCAGTTCCCACACAGGAAGACTGACAGAGAATGCAGACCCTGTGCTGGGCGCGGGGTCACACCAGTGTCATGTAGCTAGCACAGCAATGGGCCGTCTGTGCTAAACCTCACCCAACTCCAGCAGCAGATCTAAGGAAGACAGAGCAGAGACTCTAGGGCTTTATACTACCCAGAGCTGAAGCTGTAAACTGTGACTGGGAACAGCCCACGCAAATCGCGATACACAGGGATTATCTGTGCACATGAATTGGAGGACAGCAGGCAGCCAGGGATCCTTCCAGCCACAATGGCCTCAGCTCTCCCGGGAATGAGATTTCAGGTACACAATTCCTTCCCCAAAGTGAACTATTTAACTTTTCTAAATATATGAGATGAGAACAGCATTGTTGTGAATAACAGAAAACACTAGCATAAACTCCTTTTTCTTCCACCAGGAGGTCATTTCTCTTTTAATTACGCAAAAAAGGGCAACTTATATATTCCTCACTTTGGGAAGGAGACCATGTGGAGAGGCCTATATGGAATTTTAGAGGAAAGGATACTTTTTAAAATGAAGCATGAAATCAGAGACACTTTGGGTTTGTTTTTCACACTTAGAAAACAAGTGTTAGGGCAAAGGCATATAAATCAAGGAACACCTCTGTACAGCGTCCCCACAGGATCTTGTAATGGTCCCATTAATTATTCGGCTTTAAAGAGCCTGTTCACAGCATCACAGAATGGAACTTAGAAAGAACATCCTGTTGAACTAACAGCACTGTGCACATTGTAAGTTGCTATGATGTGTGAATTCTAAGATGCAAATGTTAAGCCTTTATGGGTTCCTCGAGGGCCACCTGGGGTGATATTATTATTTGCGTGTTCTGTAAACATAAAACAAATACTCATTAACGTTATGTTAGTTGTTCTGGGTAATGCTGTACAGAGAGCAAATACTAGAAAAGGTTTTAACTTCAGATATATTTAATTTTGCCACGTTTCCTCAATGCCAACTGCTGCAGTTCTTCAAATAAATATTCATCATCAACAGTGATGGGCTCTTTGTAATCAGAGTCAACTCATGGCAGAAGGGACACTAAACACTTCTGACTGCTTGGACATCACTTCTGAAGAGTGAAGGGCGAAACATTAACATTGCACAGGATGTAACAGTATCTTTAAGATAATCCTAGAGCCAAAAACTTATCTTTTGATACATCTATCTATTTGCTTCCCATGAATTTATTCTTTGTAGCCAGAGACTGAATCCTGCCTTGTGTGCTAGCCAGGACGGTGTGGATCAGAACTGCAAGTGTGAGCGCTTCTCGGCCTTTTGGCTAAGATCAAGTGTAGAACTGCAAGTATGAAAGGATGAAAAACACCAAGTCATTTCCCAGGGAGCACAGAGTGCTGTGTCTACCTTTTGGCCTTGTATAATTTCTATTCAGCTATCTAGGAAGAGCGATACATGGAAAGGCTTCTGCCACGGCCAGACACCTAAGACCTCCTGTGGGCAAGAAAAGCAGACTTCACCACCCAACGACCTTCATCCACTAAGCTTGCTGTGGGCTATTACGAGGGACACAATCCCTACCTTGTTAAAAGCTGGACAAGCATACTTTAGGTTTAGGTGAAGAGGCAGATTTCTGTTTCAAAGGCCACAGCAGAGGTTACAGGCTAGACTATAGCACTTTTTACTTTGTTCAACAGCAATGAGTTTTCAAGTCATTACCTTCCAGAGTGGACCACAGTATCAAGCTACCAAAAAAAAAAAAAAAAAAGAACCACTTTCTTGTTTTTTTTGAGACAGGGTCTCACTTTGTACTTCAGGCTGGCCCTGAGCTCACTATGGTGCCCAGGCAAGCCACCACGAACTCAGCAATCCTCCTGTCTCTGCCTCCTGAGTGCTGAGATTACAGGCATGAGCCACCACGCCCCGCATTGTGGTATGCGGTGTTGATTGTAGGTGGGCATGAGTCTCCACGCCCCGCATTATGTGTGGTTACTGGGGATCAAACTCAGGACCTTGCGCTTGCAAGACAGATGCCGGAACCACTGAGCTAACCCTCCAGCCCAAGAACCACTTTCTTAAGAGAGTCCTGAGGAAGGGGAAAAAAATAATTTATTATTCCTTTCTTAAAGAAAACAGTATAAATAAGGTTTTTATTTTCACCATTCCAGATGGTACCAAAGTATAATTTGTACTGTTTTGACATCATGACTGTATTATTCAGAATCAATCTTCCTGCAAGCAAACTGAATACAGGAATGAAAACAGAAAAATGAAAAAGCAATAAAATAACAGCTAAGTTTCCTTTAAAAGTTGAGCTGCTGAGCCACTGTCACGATGATAGGCATATGAATTAAATTGAAAAAAATCATAAATAAGGTAGCTTCTGATTATAGGTCAAAGGCTCCACTAACCCAGTTACATAAAGCAAGGAAGAAAAAGGGCCAGTTACTCCATGATATTCCAAATGCCACATTTAATCAACACAAGATCTGGTTCCCAAAATGTCACTGTGAACAAATTCTTCTTTACAAGGTTTTATGTACAGATGTTATGTTTGTCTTAATATAGATAGAAATCAAATGAACATTTATTTCACACTGGACTTAAGTATCTCAGGACAAAAGAGAGAGTCCAGTAGTTTTTCATAGATTTATGCCACACAAGAATAGAAAATTGGACACTGATAAGCTGATTGGAGTCTATTAACAGATATTAAATATTCAGCACCACGTCCAGCTAAGCAAAAAACATTTCAGAGCAAAGTTCCATTTTTGAAATATCCTTCACATGTTGAACAGTTTGTAAGGCACTTCTGGCACAGAATACGATCAAATTGTTTAGAAGCTATATATGCAATTATCCTACAATTGGCAAAGTAATGTCTACACAGCAGAACACAAACCCCAATTAAATTAAATTATCATTTATCTGAATATGGTAGCTGAAATTTCACATTGCATTAAGCCAGTTAACCCATACTGAAATTAGTTGTTTATCTGTAGCCAATGATCAACTTGTGCACAATTTAAATTTATACAAATTCATTGAGGAAAATAAAAAGGAAGGAAACAAGAAGAAGAGGGAGAGGTGGATGAAGAGGAGTCAACCTCTACTCCTACCTACCAATATTACTGATACTGGGATACTGGATATCTAAGGCTTTAGGGACACAGATAGTGCTTTTATTTCCTTCTTATTGATGTAAATCTCATTAAGGTAACAAGATTTAATGACCATACACTTTGCAAACATGTTTTTATTAATTTATATTTGCTGCTAATCATGTGCTGTGGCGCACCGCACTTCAATCCAAGTGACTGCTTTACTTTCAATGGCAAAATCACTATTTCTACATAAGTCTGTAGCTTTTAGAAATTCATACCATCAATTTTATTTTTAGAATGGAAGTGGTCTATAAATTTGGTTTTCTTTTTTAGAAATAAGAGACAGAAACGGTAAATATAAAAAAAAGAATGATTTTGCTTTCTGCTTAACTTATGATTAGTAGAAGCTAAAAAGTCTAAGAACTCCAATCAAATAACATTAGAAAAATAATTTCTTTAAACTAGGTATGGTGATTCAGGTCTATTACCTCCATATTCTGGAGTCCAAGACAAGAGGACCACAGGTCCATGCCCACAACAAATGACATAGCAGGATGATGACAAAAGTTTTGACTTTAGCCAAAAAGGAAGATCTAGTCAAATTCAAGTCTAAAGAGATGAAGAAATGGATCTCTTGGGTGTGGAAAATATTAACTAGTAACAGAAACCAACTACTTGGGAACAGGATAATAGAAAAGATGACCTGAGGCTGTCACAGGAACCAGCAGGACACCATGCTTGGAAGGCTCAAAACAGCAAAACTGAAATGACCTCACCCCAGGGTACCATGCTGCAAAAGGGCAGCAGCCTAGGGAATGGGACTTGATTCCAGGGGATTCAGATGATCAAGTTCAGTCATCCATGGACCTAGAGAACTCTAACCGTGAGCAAGAGGAAAAAGGACTCAGTTACGGAGGCAAGAAATCAATGCTTAGCAAACAGGCTAAGGAAGGAGGTACGATCTGTTACATGGAAGATTCCAAGATACATTTACCACGGTTCCCAAAGGTCTCCACACAAAAGCAATCAGTGTGAAAACTTGGAACATATTTTTGATAGGACAATTCACACTGGACATCAGCCAGAGAGAAGGAAATACAAAAGGACGACCCTCATTGCACTCGGGATTACTGTGCCGTGGATTTCACAGTAATCTACCACTATGCTCCAGACTTTATTCCTTTTCTGCAACCCAAACTGGCTCTACAGAGCAAATTTCTTTTCCTACCGTTAATACATGTAAAGCCTCACCAACGTTTGTATTGGTCTTGACTGATTTTTTGGTCAAGACACAGAGAACCTAGAAGCATCTGTAGAGGGAGACTCCAGCATCTCAAGCATCCCAAGACCTAGTAGCACTACTGCTCCCGCGGGGGGCAGACCTTGGCGTCATGAATGTGCGCCGGATTTAGGTGCGTATAGAGTTCACGTTGTGGAGTATGGAAGGATTATACTCAGGTTTCAGAAAGAGGCTTGGAAAAGCAGGCAGTACGTTCCAGACAGAGCAGTGTGTGAAGCTAAGAGTGTAAAGCAGAAAGTAATAGGATGTTAGAAACTCTGGTGTGCCAGAAAAGCCAGCGACATAGATCAACAGAGCAAACTGCAATGAATGAGCTAAGACAGCCTGAGAAAAGCCACGGAGGTTACGATTGCTAGCAGCACCACAAGAGTAGTGCCATGCAACCCCTTTTAAGTTTATACACTGCCATGGATTTCCCTGGGTGCTACATGTGGAACCCCAGGATTTACTGTTTGTCTTGCAATCAAGGGTTTCAGTCTTGATTTGGTCCCGTTCCATTCTACCTCCTACTTCTCCCTTGGGAATGGAAATGAGTATCCTGAGCCACCAAACGCTGGAAACGTTTCACTCTGTGTCCACCTCTGACAGGGGCTCACAACAAACGTCTGGCTTCAATCTCAGAAACTTTTGAATGTGGACCTTTCAACAATACTAAATGGCCAGAACCTCGGTACTAAATGCATTTTGCAAAAACAGGTGTGTGGGAGTCTTTGGGGGGCCAGGGATGGAACATTACGATTTATACCTAGACATGCTTTACGTGCTCATGGGTGGTACTCTGGGAATGTGACTGGACTGTGGAGGGGTGATGTTCATCAGTGAATTAGGCCACCGATGAGTTTAGAGCTCAATACGATTTGGGAAGTGCTATCTGAATGGAGAAGGTAAATCCCTGGAATACGCATCGGCATGGAAAGGCGTGTCCGCTTCCTTCCTCTGGCCCTCTCCCTCCCGGCTCCCCACAGCTGCCACGAGCTGCTTCTCTCCATGGCCCTCGGCCTCTCTGCTCTTCCTACGAGCCAGTGGCCTAGGAATCGCACACTGTATAACAAGGACCTAAAACACACTTTTATACCTTTCAATTTGGAGTACTGAGAATGATGTTCCACTGACAAGAAAGGAACTCGGATAACCAGTAAATGCAGAACGCAATTCTGAATTGGAGCTTTGCGGACAAGTGGAGAACTTAGATTGGGACAACTGATGAAACCCAAATGGTGAAAGAGTGATGAAATTTAGTCTTAAGGAGATGAGGCCTGAAAATAAGGCAATATTTGCTTCCTAGATTTAATACTGTGGTTATAAAGGGAAATGTCTTCGGTGATGTAATCATTTGGGAGTGACAGACATGACAGAAACTGATTCTCAAATAGATCGTGAGTAATAGGCTCTATCACACCTTCAACTCTTCTACAAATTGGAATTGTTTCAAATTTTTGTCTCACATTATTATTATACATAATGCTAGTACCATGAATAAATGAAATTTTATAAAATCCCTATATGTACTCATAAATTTTTATTTCAACCCTGAAAATACGCCCAAATGTGAACTTCTGAGGACTTCATAAATGTCAAATTTAAATCATATTCAATTCGTATTATGAGTGTTTTACCAATGATATACAAGAAAAATATTAGGGCCCAATATATACCATGCCTATTGTATTTAAACTTAAAAATATTTAAGTCCCAACCCTAGAAAATAAACAAAATTGAGGAACAGTTTCAGAGTGAGTCTCAAACTCATGAAAAGAAAATACAGTAGAATCAATATTTCAATTAAATAGTTCTATTCTTAGTTTTTATTTAAAGACATGAAAAACAGATACATCACTTATTTTCTAAATATCTGAGAAATTTAAGGTAACGTGAATGTTCCTATGGTCTTCCTTACTTCCAAAACAAACAACTTGAAACTCAAAACACAATCAGAAATTCAATATTATTTCTTAAATGAAACTTTTCAAAGTGCTCAGAAAAAAATGGCCCTTTAATCCTGATCTTCATAGTGGTCCTCCTGGACCTATAATGAATTTTAAAAATGTTTGTGACCTTGCAGTTGTTAATAAATTATGAGAGTGAGGCTAAGAAGACTAAGAACCAAATTAAAGTAACTCTGATATGTCTGTACTTTTCTGAAGAAAACATTTCTTCATTTTCCTACAGTCAGCAAGTTTTATAGTTCTCTGAGCATCATATGGTGGTGGGTGTTAACTGAATAGGAGCCAAAAGATAGGTTCTGACAAAAGAGGCAATAGCAATTTTCTTTGGGGGTTATGTTGAAAGATAAAAAAATCAGATGATAAAACATTAAACATCATACACTTTACTGTAGAGATTAAAGACCATGAATAGCATATTAAAAAACATAAAAGGTAATTTATGTGTCCTCAAAATCTGTATGTATATTCATACATACATTTATAACTATACATGCAAGAAAACTTCCAATCACTATAAATTTTGAATCTGCATTTCAAAATATAAACCAGAATTTACCAGCAAAGAATTAGCACACTGGCCAGGTGTGGTGGCATATGGTCATAATCCCAGGCCTCAGGAGGCAAAGGCAGAAAGATTGTCAGGAGTTCAAGGCCAACCTGAACTACAGAGTTTCTGTTTCAAAAAACAACTACCAAACTGAGCTGGTCAATTAAGTTCTGAACTTTTCTCCCTTTTAATATAAGCTTTTCATAAAAGCAAATACAGGGCAGAAATATATTAAGTTTTGAAGTATCAAAAATATTAACATGTTATTCAAGGACGGTTAAAGCTCTGAAAAAGAAACTAGCAAAAAGAAAAATTACCAGAGAAGGGCCAAAAACCACTGAAATTGTACCAATGAAATTCTGTAATTCCTGCTATATCAAAGAGGTTTATATCAAAGAGATATAAACCTCCACATAAACTTAAAAAACTTCACTTGCTTCAATAAATATAGCACAGGAATTTAGAAAAAGGGTTTCAGGCCAATTTAAGATAAACAACTGTGATTTCTCCAGCAGTCACTGGATCTGAGGCTGAGAGGGTCCTGAGAAAGTAGGTTGCTGCCCATCCAATCTGCATTTTCAGATAACACCTTCTGGACTGCACAGTGCCAAGTGCAAAGAGGGAAAGTTCAAAGAAAGGGGATTTAGTACGGGCCTGAGAAGCCCAGGGGCAGGATGAAGCAAGGAAGAAGAAGAGGACGGGAGAGAACTGGAGAGAACTGGGAACAACTGAATGTCAGTCTGCTAGGGCTTAGTGATTACCTTCGATGAGGAGAGAGAATTATTAGAGCTGCTTTTCTAAAACACATGTGACGAATCTGTGTCATATATGTGAGGCACTTTGAAAGACACAGAACAGCCCATGAACGCTAGACTCTAGCCAGTGAGGCTGTCTAGGAGCAGAACACAGCCCCAGGCACAAAGCAGATACCAGAGAATATAACCCACATTCTCCTTCAGGAAACAGCAGAACGGTGTCGGGACCCTAGGCCAAGCTGACGTGTGCTGTCTGTCTTGAGGCAACAGGAAGAATCTCCACTCCTGCCTACACATCTGACATCCATGACATACCACCGAGGTGGGAGGATTCCCTGGGCTCCAGTCAACAAGGAACTGAAGAGACGCGTGGACCAACATGCGCTTTGTCAACACAGCTCAGGCCACCAATGCCAAGACTGCTTAGCCTCCTGGGGAGTTTCTTTTTAGCTCAAGAAGAAACAAAATGATAGCATATGATTGTCCATGGCTCCTTGAATAAAAGGAAGAATAATTTAAGTTCTACTCCTTTAGAGAGGGCATTAAGAGACATCTTATAGACAACTCATGGCTGTCACATTTTAATATACGACACGCCAATTAGGTAGACACAAGTTTCCATTGATAAGACATCAGAAGCATGCAATAAACCATTTTGTTACCTACCAAAAGCAACCTCGAGTTGCTCATTTTCATTTAGTTGTAACAGACTGCCATATTGTTATAAATTTGGAAAATGTGCAACCTCTAATTCTTAACAGAGTGACAGCATCTTGACAAAGAAGCAAGTTATCTCAGCCTTTAATTCATTGGCACAGGAAGCCAAGATATCCCAGAGCTCTCCCCTTAGCACAAGTGGATGGTTTTTATGTTTGCTGCAAGATTAATGCCCCTTGAACTGCTCGGTGATGATGGCTACGGGGCTGTTGAATAAATAACGTGTGCATTTGCTGCAGAACGTAAGAACACGTGCTACAGCCGCTGATCCCTACGATAACCCATGGTACATCAGTGTTTATTGTTAGAAAATAATATGCAGTAAAGCTTTGTAAATTATACATGATGGGCTTCACAGACAAATTATTATCACATGGGCAAATTTTATAGTTTTCCAAGAATTAACTCAGAGGCACAGAAAATATAACCAAGAAAATGTTTTCAGTGAGCAAAAGATACTTGCCGTTTAGTTTTTCCTCCCGGCAATCATCCCGTGACCCAGCGCTGGTGAATGAGGCTTGCAGTCGCATAGACTCACACTTACTGCAAACCTGCTGGGCACATCGCATGTCAAGTGCTGAGAAATCTGCTCCTCTGAACTAGCAATTGGATCACAGGATAAAACTGCCTTTGCTACCCCCGAAAGCACTCTCTCCTTCAAAGCTTTGCCTAGAACATGACAAGTAAGAAATTACCTTTCCCATGGTGTTTTAATTTCCCAGCTACACAACATAAGAGCCAAATAAACCTCTTTTCTTTACAAAATCTAGTCTCAGGCATTTGGCTATGACAACACAAAACCAAATGAAGACAAGATCTAGATAAGTTCATGTTTCTATACTGGTCTCAGAAACGTTAATTATCTGTAGTTATGATAAATAAAAAACAAGCTCCTTTATAGGAATTTATGAGCAAAGAGGACATAAAAATCTTAATTTGGTGAACATTATTATAACAGGCATAAGAGAAGAAACTGGACAGAGGAGGGATGACAGCACTGACTAACCTTGAAGATTTTATTTCTATCACTGGAAAATGATTTTAATGAGAACATCAACCCATGATAAAGTTGAATGATGCCTCATCTATCGACATAGAATATACTCATACATGATTACATCATTATATGTAATTATTTATATATAGGTAGATGATTATGTACATGCTCATACAAAAATTCCCATTTTCCAAATATTCATCAGGGATTTAACAGTGTTAAACGCATCTCAAAATTTGTTAAAAACACTGTTTAGAACTTTTCGTCTCAAATATTTTTTTAAAATCCCTCCAAGTCTTAAAATATGGTGCTGTCTCACTTCATGAACTTGATTCTTTCCACAATTCTGGTCTCCAAATTCATTCCACAATTCTGATTGCAACTGAATTGAAAGTGTATGCAACCAGAATCATGGAGAGAAGTGAGTTCGTGAGCGGAGGTATCCCTGGGCATAAAAGTAAGACAGAGCACGGGATACACAACGTAAGAGGCACACAAGCACCGCTGGTGAACTCTGCCACACGGGGAAAGCAACCCTAAGAGCCACATCGACACTTTTAACTGACAGTGGTATAGCAACAGGCCTTCAAGGCACAGGGGAGAACCTGATCTCTGGGACGGAGAAGAGCAGAGGGAAGAGGTGTGAGCTCCAGAGAAGTCCGTCCACCGCCTCGAGGTTCTCGTCTGGGATACAGTCAGCAGGGCTGTGTGCCGGGTCAGAGCCTGAGGCAAGGCTTGGCAGCTGCGTCTAACTCTGAAAACCTGGCAGAACTGTGGGGTCCACTTGTAAGTATATGTGGAGCCAGATTCTTCCCAGATCAAGCAGGTAAAAAGCAAGACCTTCAGGTTCTAAAGCGCAGCCTCTGCTAGGGTGTGCAGTGGAGCAGAAGCACATTTCCATGGTTACTAGAGTTTTTTTTTCTTTTTTTGCGGTACTAGGGATCGAACTCGGGCCCTTGGGCATCCAAGGTTGGGGCAGTACCACTTGAGCTAAATCCCCATCCCCACTATTGTAGTTTAATAAAAGGTCACAGTGAGGCACAAACTGAGAAGAAACCATGGGAAGAGAATAGATGTCATGAGTTAGTCATTAAAGAAAGACTTCTTGGGCCTCAGGAAGTATTCATTTTTTTTAGGAGAAACTAGAGTAAAAGTAACACTAATTCTCAGTACTTTTGTGAATGACGATAGGAAGGCAGAGATGACACGACCTCACAGGCAGAGGAAGGGGCTCAGGGAAGCACTGGAGGGTGAGTTTGGGACGTCACGCACGGGAAAGGACAGCTGCGGCCCTGCAGGGGATGAGGCGACCTGACAGAGAATCGGCAGCGAGAAGAGGGCGAGAAATGGCCACATTCATAGGATTTTGAACAACGAGTGATCGCCTTTAGTAATCTTAATTTATTCTATAAGGATATAACACACATGGGATATTTACATAGTTTGTAAATCAAGAAATCTGTTGACAACATCCCAAGTATGTTTTCAATAATGTCATTGGTTATTCTTGTTTTGTAATAACAAATTGATAAGGGGAATTTTAGTCTTTGAATTACAGGCTTCACACATAAATAAGACTATTTGTCTTATAAGGAGAGGGATATTAGAAAATAATATGCTTAACTGACAAGGTAAAGTAAAACAATGTGAGTAATAAAGCCACAGGAATTAAATAACCCACAGAAAATTACTCAAATGACACATTATTCTGGAAAATATAGCAACTGATCCAAACGTTCACTGAGAACACTGAGGCAGGGTTTTTAAGTCATCGCCCTCAAACACGCGGCTCCGCGCTCTTGCCTCGTCCTGGAAGCAGCCGTCAGGCCCTTTCCGGGTGGTTCTGTTCCGATCTCCGTCCACGCACGGAAGAGCAGACCCCGCACGATGCAGGCGCACCATGCTGAGACAAGCAGCACTGATTCCCTTGAGCTGAGGCACATTCAAGGCCAAAACCCTAACAGAAAATCACTGCAAGTCAAAAGGAACAACCGGAGGCTTGTCCGTTTTCCACTGTACTCCCCAGAAGGATACTGAAGGCTGATCTGCATTCATGTGAAGAAAAATCCTTCTACATCCTAGAACACGTTCTTTTCATTCCATGGGTTGATACAGAGCTGTAGCATTTTGAAACTATAGGTTTATAGCCTAATAGCCATCTTCAAGATTGTAAGATTAGTACTTGTGTTTTACATGTACATGGTAACTTAAGTTGAAGTATATTAAATGGTTTGCGTGTCTAGTGTGAAAAACTGTATTTGTAAAAAAAGTGTGTTTGTCACATTCCATATTCCGAATGATTTGCTATTATTGTTGTTACTAAAGCAACTGCTCTTATTAGGTGAGTTAAGCATGAACACACACATTTATATGTGTGTGTGTGTGTGTATTCTTTATTGTAAGTAGTTTTAAAATATTTTAAGCCCAACAAATACTTCAGTTGGTTAAAAAACTTACTGAGAAATATATCACTAAACTGACAATCACCTATAGAAAGAACAGCGCTACATTATGACAAGACCATACTTTTTTTTTTTCTTTTTTTTGAGACAGGGTCTCGCTTTGTAATTCAGGCTGGCCCTGAGCTCACTATATGTAGTCCAGACAAGCCTCGAACTCAGCAATCCTCCTGTCTCTGCCTCCCAAGTGCTAGGATTACAGGCGTGAGGCACCACGCCTGGCACTGTGGTATGCGGTATTGATGGCTGGTGGGTGTGAGTCACCAGGCCCAGCATTGTATGTGGTTACCGGGGATCGAACTCAGGACCCTGCGCTTGCGAAGCAGGTGCTAGAACCACTGAGCTAAATCTCTAGCTCAAGACCATACTTTTCTGTTACTTAACTAATGTTACATTCAAATCAAAGAGAAAGTCAGACACTTGTTATCGTGACTGACAGGACAGAACAATCTAAGAGTTCCCAAAGGACCCACGGTCCACAGTGGCCCACAAAGCTCACTTCAGGAACTTCAAACAGGCTCACCCAGGATAGACCTCAGGTTTAGTGGTTCAGATAATTTAAATCTGTGTCGAGCTAACAGACTACAGAGTATAGAAGCAATATTCACACAGCAAATAGCAATTATGCATTAAGGCAATAAACTTCATTCCTGGCTCTCCTATGATAGCATAATGGAAACTTGCTATAAAAACAAACCTCAAGACCATTACATAGGGGTTATTTCTGTTCAACGTATATTTCATTTCCTTTCTGTATTTATTTGCTTTCATAATTATTTCAATTTATACACTTCCACAAACTGGCAATCTTTCTGTAAGTAAATTCTGTAGGCCTTATTGTATTTCATTTTGGTACTGGGGTTGAACTCACTCTTGAGCTTTTGAGGCAAGGCCCAGAACCACTGAGATAAATCCCCAGCCCTGCACAGGTCTTATCTTTAAGACTTATGGCACAAATATATTCTGCAACTTAAAAGGATTTTTTAATCCTACAAGTCATGTAAGGAACTTTTAGCTTTTATGATTCTTTTCTACCAAGCAGTATTCAATATAAAATTTTTCCATTTTTTCACTGTTAGTATATTTGCACTAAATAAAGGTTATACTACTTGCAGGGAGTTGGTAGGAGCACATAACGCATCTTAATTCTGCTTTTCTCCCCTCCCCCTTTCTTCCCTGTCATCTCCACCTCTTGGTCTCTCTCTTATTTATAAAATCTACCTCCCTATTTCCTATTACCTATCTTTTATTTGGCTCTTTATACTGTGAGCTTCTCATATGAGAAACCATGCAATACTTAAGCTTGCACATCTGATTTATCTCACTTAACAATATGGCCGCGAGGGAGATCCATTCTCCTACCAACAGCCAAGATTTTATAACCTAATCCCATTGTATTTCATCGCTCTATATTATGTACATACATCACAACTGTGTTCTTTTTAACAATTAAGAGCCTCATTATTATAAGTAAGAAAGCACAGGGCTGACCTGTTTTCTTTTTAAAATACAAGAACTAATGGTTCTTAACTTTAAAAGATTAACTGGAAGTTATTCGGCAACCAGGAAAAGAGCAGTTATGAGTGGCTTCAGATCCTAACGCTTATCAGATCATACGATCACTTTCCATCGCTCATCATGAACGGAAATCATTAACTGGCTTTCCCTGCAAATAACTCACAACATTTCTATAGAAGTTTCTAGGTGTAACAACCCCTAGTCCAAACAGATTGAAGACCTACAGAAAGCTGGCTTGGGTGCCATGCACAGCAATGTCCCTTTGCCAAGAATAAAGATGCAGAGATTTTACTGCTGTCCAATTAAGCCTTGCAATAGATCAAAACAGAAAACAGGATCCAAGCATCCTGATGCGTGGACACAGAAAACGTGCACTGAACAAAGCCCGTGAGTGTGGGAAAAACAACGCACTCTGAGATCTCAGTAAAACTTCTCAGTGTATCTAAGATCCAAGCTCTGAGGAAATAATGGCCGTATTCTGCCTGAGTCATAATTTATTTTAAAGGAACAACCAGGACTGTTGGGTGACGACAACAGACATCTGCTTGGCCTCAAAAAAGTGTCAACTGATCTATTCCCCCACAAGACCCAGACCTACTCCCCATTAATGCCCAAAGAAGAAAATTTTAAAAAAGAAAAAGGAAAAGCAATAGGCCTTAGAAAATACATTCCCTTTTATCCTTGTGGAAAAATCATGGCGTACCTTGGGGCATCTGTTAAAAACAGAAAGGTATGGGGGTCTGTCTTCTTGGTATATCAGACTTGCCAGAGTGAGCAGCGTTTTGAAAGCCTAACACGCATTCCTGGCTTCTGGCATCACTTTCTCCACGTGTCCTGAAAAGGGGCCAATGGATTGCGAGGGAATTACACACATGTGCACTAACACACTGCTCTCACCGAGAAGACGGAGATGCAGCCTGAGCAGTTCACTCAGCCTCATGAAGAGATTCTCATAATCAAGGGAGGGTCAAGTAATTAGAAAGCCAAACAGAGACAGGGTCAGGAAGCAGGAATGATGACAACAACATAATACGCACGACTACCCTTCCCTGACGTCTCAGGAACAGTGCTGGAAGCCTCGGAAAACTACCTACACATGTGACAACGCTAACAATGACCAGACTCTAATGCCGAGTTGACCCGCATGATTTGTGCAGATAACTGAAAATGCACTATTAGGAAATACTCGCCAAGTCACTGAGCATCAGAGGCGCTCTTGTCGATTCTGTAGCTGACACCACGTTAAGAAAAGACTTCCTGAGACCTGGGACCCAAGCGGCTCTTTCTAGAGCCAAAGGCTTTTCAGTGCCAGACGGAGGAATAAGCATATTCCCTGTGGTCCGCGGCGTGAGCAAAGATGGCCACTAGGATGGCTACCAGGTTAATCTTCTCATAACTAAGTCGTGGAAAATAAAAAAAAACGTCCACTACAATGTGCATATTAGCCCACAGGCAGCAGCTACATCCAAATCCTGAACCAGTCTAAAAAGGCTATGGGAAAACTTTTTGTTGCATCTCTCCCTCCTACATATGAAAGAGAAACGTATAAATACAAGGAAACCCAGCAAGAAGCAGAAAAGATCACCTGTAGATTCGCTCCGACTTTCACTTCAAACAAGCCCAGTGAGGGGCTGAGTCCCTACCGTAAAAGACACACAGCCAAGTGCTGTGGTGGAGATCTGGGAAAGCGGACACGAAAACTTAACCAGTTCACTTCTTAATTTGCCATTCTCTGCATGAAAGAAGGATGGAGGAAACAATGGTGAATAGGACAGATAATGGTGAACAGAAAGCAGACAGGAGCCCGAGAGTGAGACACACAGGGCTTTTGACACTGGCAAAACCCAGAAGACTCTCGTCCTTAATTCTAGACACTGCTTCAGATGCAGTTTCCCCTGCTCAGGAAGGGCCAAGAGGGGGTTCAGCGAAATCCGAGGTCAGAGACACCCTGTCCATATCCCAGAGTCTATCTGTGCAGCCAGGTGGAAAGATGGCCGAACACCGACAAAGCATTCTACTTTGCTGGAGTTCTGGCTCCATCCCTGACAGCTCCCTGCTTCCTTAGAGAAGCAAGAGAGCAGAAATGGGCCAGTACCGTTGAGATCTGGGAAAACATCTTCATTTCTGTGATGTGGAACAAGGCCAGATGGATGTAAAAAAAAAAAAAAA
Source organism: Thryonomys swinderianus (assembly GCA_004025085.1). Lineage (NCBI taxonomy): Eukaryota > Metazoa > Chordata > Mammalia > Rodentia > Thryonomyidae > Thryonomys > Thryonomys swinderianus. The sequence goes on from PVIC010001133.1 coordinate 91,951, forward strand.
GATCTTGAATGATCTAGAAAGAACACACTACCCTCTGGGGAAACATCTGGCTGTCACATTGTTTTGCAGCACAAAGGAAAAACTCCCAAGCTCTTTTGCAATGCTTAAGACTGCTGTCATTGTTATACTACCTGTGCTGAGGAAGCTACAATTTTACTAACAAGACTGCAACAAAAGCAGATGAAAAGCATCCCGGGTATATATGTCCAATTTCCTGAACTGTTAACAACTTCACTATGACCAGGACACACATTTCAACTAAACTGAGCCATAGCAGGTTACTAAGGATGAGTCAAAGAGAAAACTGTTTAAAAACGTCAAAATAAACTTAACCATAAATGTTTCTCTAACGGTCTGTGGGTACATGTGTGATACATACTAACAACAAAAATCCTTTGCTAGGGCCGGAGATTTAGCTCAGTGGTTCCAGCGCCTGCCTCGCAAGTGCAAAGTCCTGAGTTCAATCCCAGTAACCACATACAACAATGCTGGGCATGGTGGCTCACGCCCATCAGCCATCTGCACCACATACCACAGTGCCGGGCTTGGTGGCTCACGCCTGTCATCCCAGCACTCGGGAGGCAGAGACAGGAGGATTGCTGAATTTGAGGTTTGCCTGGGCTACATAGTGAGCTCAGGGTCAGCTTGAACTACAAAGCGAGACCCTGTCTCAGAAAAGGAAAAAAAAATCCTTTGCTAGTCGAGGGGTTCTGCTCCTTTGAAATGAGTTAAACTATGTAAGCGATTTCAAAGTCACCAAGATATACTACATTAAATGCATATAATTGAACAAAAGCTAATTATTTGTTTGTATATAAACAGTACTTTTGTTGGTTAAAAACATACATTTAATTTGTTAATATCACTATACTTTTCCTATCCAAGAAATCCTCTTTCATATACACAAAAATCTGCGGTATCCAGTGTTGTTAAGGGATTTGTTCTGAACTTCACATGCTACATCCTCAGCACTCCACTTGCCCTGTAAACACGAAGCCATCTAAGATGTCTGTCTGCATGAAGCAATTAACATTAATCTCAAGACAGCTTTTATTGAAAAGCTTTCTGTAGGCCCGACGAAGGCACAGTGGATTGATTTCATTCCCGCGGTCCTCAGCTGTGCCATTAGCACGTTCTTAGGCAAAGTCAACGTGCAACAAGCAAGCAAGACAGCAGAAGGCCGGGGAAGAGGGAACCCCAGCCCGGTTCCGCTCCTCTCTTCAGCAAGGGAAGTGTGTTCCACACATGGTCAACATGTATAAACTTAAGAGTCATCCCCTTGATTTTACAGATTTATTGTAGCTTGGACAAATCTGATAATCTGTCAATACCAAAAGTTATTTTAAAAAAAACCCAAGCAAATCCCTGAAGGACGTACTATTTGTATATAATAAAGTTCGAAATTTCATTAATAACAATGCAAAGTGGGGGATAGGAGAAGACAGTCCAGTGATGCGGGCAGGAGCAACTCCAGTGGATGACAGTTACCACCAATTTTCAAAAAGTAGATGAAGGCGTGCGCGCGCGCACACACACACACACACACGCACGCACACACACGGTTTCAGTAAGAGAGGTTCTTTCATGTTAAGAATAATGAATATGCGATTAAACAAAAGAAATGTGTGTACATGAAATGTCAAAGGTCTGAACTCTGTCATCCAATCCACTTTAGGCAGGTAACACAGCGAGGTAAGGGTTTGCCCACATTCGTAGTTTGTCACCCGCACCAGTCTTCATCAAACCAGACCTTTCAAGGAAGAACTGGTTCCCCAAAGTGGTGGACGTATCACGAGGTGCTTCTACAAAAGCATAAAATGTCCTTTCAAATATGGTGCAGTGCTCAGAAAGCAATCTCTGTGGATAAATGGATTTTTTTCAGTCTGGTGCTGATAGAATGGTGCTCGCTTTGATACCATCTATATGAAAATATTGATGGTTTGCACGGATTCGGATGATAAATTCTTTAAGATTCTGTAGCCCAAGTACCAAATAAAAAAAAAAGAAAGATAAAAATACTCCTTCCTTTTCTAAACTATAGTGATCATGGCACAGCAACTTCAATTTTTAAAATGCATTACGTGAGTAAGGTTTTTAGAGAGGCTACCTGGACTGTTTTCAGCCGAGCAGCAGTGTAGCCAGTGTTGTAAATGGAAGAGTAATAAAGGAAATGCCTAGAAAGACATAATTTAATAATATAAATAGCTTGTGGCTAGTACAGACATGTAGCAAATACTTCTGCTTTAAAGGCCACCCCTTGTGAAAATATACACATCAGATCACACAGGTGTTACCAGTATGATCAGTACAATTTAGAAGTTAACAATCTCCAAACCTACCATTGGCCACAAAATTATGAGTAACACGCCAAAAGGAAACAGAGTTATATAAAAATAAATTAAAATATAAAAATAGATAATATATAAAATATATATATATAAATATATATATTATATAATATATAAAAATAAAGGTAATCTACACATTTAAGGCAAGAGCTTCAACACACACCATATACCCAAAAGGTTCTCATTTTCTCATTTTGATTAACAAACAGAAATTCTCATGAGCATCCATAAGTACAGCTTTGATAAAACAGGACCACAGTGGAAAACCTTCAAGAGGTGACATCATCTGAGCTATCAAGTCTCACTATTCAGTTTACTTAGTCTAACAAAAAATTAGATTTATTTTAAACCCACACCCTAAAAATATATAAAATACTTGTATTTTTCTTTTACTACTTTAAATTTTTTAAATTAAGTATTTTTGAAAAGTTCTCCTGAGTGTGTGGCTTGTTTTTATTTTCTTAATAATGTCTTGTTGTTTCTCACCTAAAATTTGATGGTATCCACATTATCACTATTTTCTTTTAGGAATTGTGATTTGGGGACTGTAGTTAAGAAATATTTCCTAATTAAATCACAAACATTTTCTTTCGCACATTCTTGCTTTTGATGTACATTTAGATTGATGAATTAAGTTTCATGTCTCATGGAAAGTTTGAAGCCAAGTGCACTTTTTCACGTATGGATGCCAATCATTTTAGTAGAATTTGTTGAAAAGGCAGCAAATGATTTTTGAAATAAACCTGATGAATATATACACTGGAATGCCATTCAGAATTTAGAAAGAGATACGCCAGGCAGGCACTGGGGAGCTCTCTGTAATTCTGCCATCCACGAAGCTGAGGCAAAAGGATCACTAGTTTGAACTCTTAATGAGAATCTGTGTCAAAATTAAATTAGAAGATTTTTAAAGGACTAGGATGTAGTTTCATGCAAAGCTCTGGGTTTACTCGTCTATGAAAAACAGAATGAACTATTGAACAGAACAATAGGTGAATTTAGAAATATTCTAAGAGAGAGGCATAAAAGTATACCTCTTGAATTTATGTAAAATTCTAAAATATGAAAATCATTTTATAAAAAGTCTAAAAAGAATCAACAGAAACATGGTCAGTGTTGCCAGGAGGCACGTCAGGGACCATGTTGTGGTAGAAAGGGCGAGTGTGCTGATTTTCAAGATCTACATATGTTACACCAATGAAATCTTATGTTTTATGTGCAATTTGTCACATCAATGACACCATAATAAAGTTAAATACATATATGCACTTGCGTACATTCATATTTTTATTAAAAAGTTCACACTTCAACTCATAGTTCTTGACTAAGAGCTAGGAAATTTTTATTTATTGAAATGAGCGACCGGAAATGATTGATATGTATTTATTTATTGGGTGAAGATGTCTGAGAAAGTTTTTTAAACATTAAATAATCAAAGGAGTATAAATATATACTGTACAGTTAAAAGATTCATTTTGCTACTCTAGCCATACCCTGTATGTTAAACAGGACTAGTAGGCTCTCAACTAGTTGGATAAAAACCCTGAGGAAAATTTCTTTTAAAATTATAGTAGTTTCTTCACTGAGAAATACCCATAAATGGAAAAAATTATGAAGTCACTGACAAAATTTGAAATAAAAATGTAACGCGGGGCTAAAATCAAAATAAGGGAAATCTGCTTCCCGGGAGTGGAGCGCTGAGCCACTCACAGCGGCTCTGAGCACAAGAATTCACGGAGGTCAGGAAGGGCCGGGGGGCAGGGCTGGGAGCCTGCATGACCAGATGTAATAACAGGCCACAGGCACTATTTATCCTGATACTTTTCATTGTTTTCTCTTCACATTTTATATCTTAAACCATGAAGAAAATATGAATAGGTCTCATTTCTTGAAACTGGATTAACATCTGACACCACTATTCTATTACAGTACATTAAATTATTTAATCATCAAGAGGAAGAGAAAAGAAATGAAAACTATAAGGAAAAATTTAGTTTCTCTCATTAACTACAAATATAAGCTGGTATAGTTTAAAATAAAATACTCCATCTCTTCGGTTAATTGTTCATCATAGTGTATACATGTCCTAAAGTGCTGGGGTATTATACCCTTCAAAATTGTATCACAAATGCAACACTTTACGAAACCATACAGAAACAGCAAGTCTCGGTTTAGGTGGTGTTTGGATACAGAGAGAAAACAAGATAAACTTTATGAGCCTTTGGGAACCTCAGTAATAGTTTTGAGGGATTATAGATCAAATATGTGAAGGTTATAAGCCAGGACTCCCAGGTAAGCCGGTAAGAATAAAATCACTAGGACAACAGGAACAGAAAATACTTCTGAAAAGAAATACACTGAATACAAAACGAATAGAGCAAGTTTCATTTGTAGTTCGACGCGTCCTCTTTGGCAGGGGCAGTTTTTTATGCTACTGTAAGAAACAAGCAGAGGGCTGTATGTAGGGTAACTGCGTGATCTGCAATTGGATGTATTTCTATGTGGAGAAGGAGAAACCTGTGGCCACAGGGACCCTTTCTTGTTTCTTCAACTATGTTCCCCAAGAACAGACTGGCCTATTTGGAAGTCACATGCCTTATTTAGTAGTTTGAACTGTATAACTGTTAGTATATCACAAACTGATCATCAAACTGTGCTGTATTAATGCTACACACAGAGTGGGATTACTACTCCTCATGCGCACCGTGTACAGCGATTCCGTGAAGAACAGACAGTGGCCTAATGGGGAGCTGTTCCTAGCTAGGGCTGACCCCTCAGCGAGGCAAGATCTGAAGGGTCAGAACTGTGCAGACCACCACTAACTCTAACAGTCTGCCTCGAGGGGAGAGACTGTTCACTCATCTTGGGGCCTCTGTGGTCCATCTAGTAAAAGTTCTGTTCCAGTCCTCCTGGGGTTGGTTCATCTCCTGAGTTCGCCTTCTCAAGATATATGCTACTCCTTTCAAACCTACAGTATCGGGGCCAGAGGGTTAGCTCAGTGGTTCCGGCACCTGCCTCGCAAGCGCAAGGTCCTGAGTTCGATCCCCGGAAACCACATACAATGCTATGCGAGGAGACTCACGCCCACTAGCCATCAATACCACATGCCACATACACTGAAGGACCGGGCGTGGTGGCTCACGCCTGTAATCCCAGCACTCGGGAGGCAGAGACAGGAGGATTGCTGAGTTTGAAGCTTGCCTGGGCTACATAGTGAGCTCAGGGCCAGCCTGAACTACAAAGCGAGACCCTGTCTCAAAAAAAAAAAAAAAAAAAAAAGCCTACAGTATCTTCTGTTTACAAAGAATGGTTCACATTAATCCAATGAAAATTTATGAGGAAAAAAGCAAACAACACAGATGGGATTTCACGATGAAAGTTTGGTGATACCACCCCTTAAGTGGGCTTCAAAGCTTTTGTTTTGTGTTCCTGTTGCACACTGCATCGAAGTCTACAATCTTATGTCTTCCCTTCACACAAACATACTTTAAGGAATTATTTTCTCCAAACAAGATCCTCACTGACTCTCCCCTCAGTCCGGCTTCCCACTTAGGGGTGTGCCCTGCC